>OY992876.1:121191563-121259063 GCA_963921405.1 Cepaea hortensis | reverse complement strand
CATACCACCTTCATTCGACGGGAATTATAGAAAAGATAAATGGGGATCTCAAGCATATGTTATCAAAAGTTACCCAGGAACACCCTGAAGACTCGGATACTTATTTACCTGCCATACTATTTGCATATCGCGAAGTACCTCATTCCAGTACAGGTTTCTCACCATTTGAACTTGTATATAGAGCCAAACCACGCGGCCCATTATCTATGCACCATTATATGTTAACTGAAAGTATAACTGTACATAAACCAGTATCATCATATGAACGTGTAACATCATTGCGTGATAAGATAATGAAATCTTGTGTTTTAGCTAAAGAAGCACTGAAACAATATGGTGCTATTTACAGACAGTATGCAAACAGAGGAAATGGGACAATAACACTGACACCAGGACAAGACGTATTACTTCTTTTGCTAAGCGACAGACATCTTTTGGCAGACTCATGGCAAGGACCTTTTAAAGTACTGAGACAAATCTCGACTGTTGACTATGAGATAGCAGTGAAAGACAAACATAAAATATTTCACATCAACGTGTTAAAACCGTACTACAACAGAGACGAAGACCAAGACGAGACAGCAGCAAGCACAACGATAGTAGACCACACAGACGATGACGACATCGACGAAGAGACCGACCCATCACTTGACACGACAAACAATCTGCATGACATCAAGACAAATCCTAATCTGACTCAGACAGAGACAGACAATTGCAGACAACTGTTACAAGACTGCGACATGTGTACGTATGACAAGACTTCTTCTGACAGACCATGTAACAACATTAGAACAGACATTTGACCGCATCAGACAGCAAGGACTGACAGTCAAACCATCGAAAGTTGACATTGCCTACCAAGAAATTTCATTTTTGGGTTATAAAATTTGTAATGGCTTTGTCACTACTGACGATAACACCGTGTCACAAATTCTGAAATTGTCGCTTCCGACAACAAAGAAAGAAGTGCGAAGTGTCTTAGGTCTGTTGAATTATTACAGACAATTTATACCAAACTTTGCCACTTTGACGGAATGTTTCACTAACCTACTAACGAAAGACAAACCTAACAAAATTGTACACAGCGAATGCCTAAGACCTGCATTTACAAACATGTTATCTTACTTTTCTAGTAACCCGATTCTTAAATTACCAAATTTGGATACTATTTACAGGTTGAGAACAGACGCTACCTCCATAGCGATTGGGGCAGAACTTTTGCAGGAGCACAACCAAATTCTCCACCCAGTGTATTACGTAAGTCGGAAATTAAAGACCAGAGAGCGATTTTGGTCGACGCCGGAAATTGAGGCGTTGGCTCTTGTGTATTTGGTTAGAAAACTATCCAGATTTCTTCTTGGAACACATTTCATAGTAGAAAAAAAAATCATCACGACGGGAACGCCTACCAACCACAGGGTAGCAACATGGTCACTATTATTGCAAGATTTCAGTTTGAAGTCAGGCATATCACTGACACTCAAAATACGATTGCTGACCTTCTTTCCAGATGTCCTTACGACACACCCAAAAGCCCAATGGTACCTGAGCGCACACAGCAGATCAATGAAAAATGTGCAGAGTAATATAGCGCTCAGCAACACGGCGAATTATGAAATGTATTTCAGTAACGCTGTGCTGGAAGTGTGATAGGGACAACGTCCCAATGTAAATATACTATATGTATATATATATATATATATATATATATATATATATATATATATATATATATATATATATATATATATATATATATATATATATATATATATATATATTATAGGAATACTTGTGATGAATACTTGTGTTGTATGTGATCGAAAGGTAATATTATTTTCAATATCTATAAACATTGTAACGAACAGTGCTACGTGATTTCAAGACTTAATTCACTTGAACTATTCAAATATCCGTAGTACCTGAGAGGCAGAGTGTTCCGACGTATTTTAATCTGTGCGAGAGAGACTGTGACATCTGGATTCTACAGAACACATGTATTCTATATTGTGAAAGAAAGAATTAATCCGGCAGCTGTGCTTATAAACTTTATACTCCGTTCCATTATATAACATCCAGACGGAAGAACATTGTGTTATCTACAACTTAACACACCAACTGTGTATTTCCGGTGTTTGTGAAATTTATCTGAAAAGTTGCAGACTATAGTGTAATCCTCACAAAGAATTGACGATTTATATAAACTTTGTGAGCTGAAATTTTACATATACAAATTGTATGTAAGGATTTTGATAGATGTGATCTGAGAATCATAACTTGATTAACTTGTTCGCAATAGTGACATTTAGTTCGCTATTGTCAATAAGCATCAAACTATGACGCTTAGAAATTGATTTACACATGTAATTTATTTTCTTTGATAGCATGTTGAAATTATCCCCCATAGATGTTGTATTGTTTCATGGGAAACAATTGACATTAGTAATAATGTGTAACATGTATAGAAGCCATTCTCAGGTTGCCATGTTGATGACACATCAAGATGACGTCAGCTATGCATGGTATTAATTACCGAAGTTGTAGACCTTCATGAGACGTTCCGACCAAATGAGGTTGAGGTCAAATGTTGGAGCCATCTTATAATTAGACGACTCGCGGCCTGACATGTCGTGTTTGCAATTTTTGTTTATCTGTCGGGAGGTAGTTTCGTGTTCGCTGATAGCTACCGGACTGGCTGTGTCATATTACAACTAAAGTAAGAACCCATCGAGTGGATTGTACTTGATGAGTGTTCCTACATAGCAGCATTAAAGAATGTGTGTATATAACTTACAATTATTTACAGATTTCAAATATCAACCAAAGTGTCATGTCAGATGACAAATAATGGGTCGATTCTGACAAGCTTATTAAATAAACCCATAGGTATATAGAGTACATGAAAGGCTCCCCCTTTCATAAAAAGGAGAGCGGGAGAATGTCATAAACTCCCCATCAGTTCTACCGCGTCGTCGTCAACGACGCCTGGCGAGTACGGCCAGGGGTCCACCGGTGAACGACACTAACCACACTGTGTCAGGAATGGCCAGTCAGTGAATGCGTGGGACATGAAGTCCACGCAGGGACGCAACCCCGACTAGCAAGACTCACAGTGGTTAGCGGCCAGACGGCTTGGGAGCGTTGGACAAGACAGACGGAATGAATGGTGCTCGTATACTTGGGTGTATGAACGCGAATAGAGATAACGCCTGTGTGAATATAGGAGACTGTGCGCTTGTGAGTTGTATACATTGTATTGATATATCGATTGAATGTATTATTGCATCGTCATTGTAATTGTACGATGCATGTAATGGTTGTGATGAGCGAGATGTGTGAACGAAGTGTTTGAATTGTATTTGTAGTGCGTCACGTCAAGTCATTCTGTGACCGTGTTTGTATCACACTTGTTGGTGATTACGAGCCTGTTTTATCGCCGAATTCAAGACTCTGACAAGTGTGAACGTGGGTGCACCGTCCTTGTTGGATTATTTGAACCATAGGTGTGAACGTGGGTGTATCAGCCATCTTTGAATTAGTTGTAAAATAGGATTGAACGGTGTAAGCGGAAAGTTTTGGAAAGAAAGCAACATGAAAAGCAAGTTGTTGAATGTGTTGAACGGACGACAGTACGACTAACAAACATACTTGACAGCACACAAACCTACAAAACTTAGTTGACAACGCATACACCACATAAACATACATGTCCTAATATTTTCTTCTTCCAAAAGCAACAGGTTTTTGTGTCACCCGAAACCGTTAGCAAGTAAAGTTCATTTTTCAGGGCAGTAACGTTCAGGCAGCCATTCTCTGGTACAGTCCTCCATCGTACTCCAGAGCTCCAAAGTCACTTAAGTATTATCTTTTTTCACATATACTTTTGTGTGTAGGTTTAGGCACAAGCTATATTCGATAAATACTGTACAAATTATTGTATATTTACTAACACCTTATTATTAACTTTTTGTACATTAATTGTATTTGAAATACTTCATCATGTCTACATTGAATGATTTAATCGAATCTGGTTTGAAATTAAAGTTAACTGGTGATGAGTTGATAAAATGGAGTGAGGCAAAGTATTCAGAGTATATCCTATTACAGGAGAAAGCTAGAGAGCGGGAAGACAGAGCTGCTGAAAGAGAGTTGAAACGAGCAGAATTAGAGTCTGAGACTAAGAAGTCTGAGTTAGCGACCAAAACTAAACAGGCAGAATCAGATGCTGAGATAAGAAAAGCTGAGATCTCTGTCCAGAGCAAGAGAGAGGAGCTCGAAATTAATGCAAGAACGAAGAAGGAAGAACTTGAAATGCAGCTGAAAATTAAACAGCTGGAAGCTGAAACATCAGCAGAGAAAGATTCTCGAAAGTCAGAAAGACTAGAAAAAGAGAATCAGTACAAAAAGTACCAAGGGATCGTCAAAAATTTCACCACGGGTGACAGCATTGCAGCCTTCACCCAGAACTTTGAAACGATAATGGAGCATTAACAGATCCCAGAGACTGAATGGAACATTATATATATATGAGAAGTCTTTCTGGGGAACCTCTCAAAGTGATAGAGACCATTCCCAAAGATCTTAGGAACGATTATCAATATATTAAGTCCAAAATTATGTCACATTTCCTGTTCGATGAAGCAGGCTACAGAGAACAGTTTAGCAAATTACCTCCAAAACCAACGCAAACTTTCTCTGACTACATCTCAGTAGTACAAGATGTATTTAGTAAAGTAAACAGCTTTGATAAGTTGAAAGATCTCATTCTTAGAGATAAAATTATTTCATCTCTACCACCACCATTTTCTAAGTTTCTGAAAGAATGCGAGTGCGAGAGTGTGCAACATATAGAGAAACGAGGTTCGGCTTATTTCACAGCCAACAAACATTGTTTTACTAGTGGTTTGACTGACACAGACTTTGTAGCAGCCGCTACCTATGACAGAACGAAGTCAGGTCCCTACAGTAACAAGAAACCCTTTAAGCAATCTGCTGAGAAGTATTACCAATGCAGATATTGCCATCTTCCACATAACGAAAGTGATATGTGTGACAAACACCCTGGGTACCTCACATACTTGCAAAACTATATAGATAAGGAAGATAAGGAGAGAATGAGCTATAAATGACTAACAAAGTGTTTCCTTTGCAAGGCATATGGCCACTGGCGTCATGCTTGTAAAGGTAAACAAATGACCAGAAAGGCTAATGCAGCCATGTTTGATAGCTCTTCCTCAGATGAAGAAACAGTAGAAAATCATCCTGTTAATTCAGCACAGGCCATTGATGTATTTCATCTTAACAAACGTACCATCTGTGATCGTTTTCATGAAGATGGGATATTAACATGCGGCCACTCAATACCTATTGCCAATGAAGAAGCTAATTTGGTAATAAACTCCAGAGGTAAACTTAACATCCACCAAGGATTTGTAAATGGCAAATCTGCCACCGTTTTACGGGATAGTGGGTGTACTCTTATTGGATTGAAGAGAGACTTTATTTTACCTTCAGATTATACAGGCAAACATGTTACATGCAGAACTTTCTCAGGTAACATCGAGAAATACCCACTTGCATGGGCATATATTGACACCCCATTTCTCACAGGAAAGGTTAAATGCGCAGCATTATCCAATCCATGTTGCGAAATAATCGTGGGTAACCTTCCTGGGGTAAATGATATGCCACATGACAGTTTAACTTCTTCTGTCCAATGTATTGTTGATAATGCAATATCATCTTCAACTGAACATGCTGTTGAAAATGTATTATCACCTGTGAATGAATGTATGTTTGCCAATTCATTAACTTCATCACATAATTGTATTGATATAAATGTAACATCACCATGTCATGTAGTTGATATTGTAAATGTAGTAACTAGATCTGCTGCCAAAGTGCAAGATCAAATTGATCAGACTGAGGCTTTGGAAATGTTAAGCCCAGTTATATTACCTCCTAAAACCATGAGGGAGAATTTCCTAACAGCCCAAAAGGCCGATTTAGCTTTGCACAAGTATTTTAATCTAATAGGCCAAAAGCCAAGACTAACAAAGAATGCTAGATGGCATTTTGCACTGAAAGGTGGTATCCTTACATGGTACTACATCAAAGGTACCAGCACCACTGAGTAAACGGTGTTACTAACCGAACACCAAATGCAATCATTACATCTAGCACATGACATACCCTTTGCGGGGCATATGGCTTATTCTAAAACTAGATCGAGATTACTTACTCAGTTCTACTGGCCTAAATTCTGCAGTGATACCAAGCAATATTGCAGAACTTGCGACATCTGCCAGAAGCTTGTTAAAAAGGGTAAACACCCGCAAGCTGAACTACAAATAACAGATCTATAGTCTGTCCGGAAATTTATGCCGTCATTCAAGATCAATTATTTTGAAAACTATCTGTTGCATCGTTATGAAATTTTTCCAGCCGTCTTATATTTACCCCCACCCAAGGAATATGTCTTTGATAGGTCCCAAAACAACTTAAATCATTAAAAGCGGCATCATTCCTTTGATGTTTTGCTTAACAACTAGTGATTTCTTGTTAAAAATGTTATGTTTACGGTAATGAGGACCTGCAAATTCAGATGACAAACAAAGGCGTATCTGGATTCGTATGGGAGTGGGTGCAATCAAAGAAGTAGCTTACAGTCGACAGAATCGGCTGCATTGCACAGGGTTTTTATCCCATATGGCTCAGTTTCTTTCCGCAGCGCGGAAAGCGTCGCACAAAGCACGAACTCCGTAGCTCCAGCGACGACCCTCGACAGTCTCCGAATAAAATGAATGATGCGGCCCGGACAGACAGACAGAAAGGTAGGTAGGTAGGCAGAAAGATAGGTGGGTGGATGGATGGCTGGCTGGCTGGCTGGCTGAGTGGGTGGATCGGTCGGTCGGTGGGTCGGTCGGTCGGTGGGTGGGTGGGTGGGTCGGCAGGCAGGCAGGCAGGCAGACAGACAGATAGATTAGATAGATAGATAGATAGATAGATAGATAGATAGATAGATAGATAGATAGATAGATAGATAGATAGATAGATAGATAGATAGATAGATAGATAGATAGATAGATAGATAGATAGATAGATAGATCGATATCGGTAGGTCGGTCGGTTAGTGGGTGGGTGGGCAGGCAGGCAGACAGACAGACAGACAGATAGATTAGATAGATAGGACAGACAGATAGATTAGATAGATTGATATCGGTAGGTCGGTCGGTCTGTCGGTGGGTGGGTGGTCGGGCCGGCAGGCAGGCAGATAGATAGATAAATAGATAGATAGATAGATAGATAGATAGATAGATAGATAGATAGATAGATAGATAGATATCGGTAGGTCGGTCGGTTAATGGGTGGGTGGGCCGGCAGGCAGGCAGACAGACAGACAGATAGATTAGATAGATAGGACAGACAGATAGATTAGATAGATAGGACAGACAGATAGATTAGATTAGATTAGATAGATAGATAGATAGATAGATAGATAGATAGATAGATAGATAGATAGATAGATAGATAGATATCGGTAGGTCGGTCGGTCGGTCGGTTGGTGGGTGGGTGGGCCGGCAGGCAGGCAGTCAGGCAGACAGACAGACAGATAGATTAGATAGATAGATAAATAGATAGATAGATAGATAGATAGATAGATAGATAGATAGATAGATAGATAGATAGATAGATAGATAGATATCTGTCGGTCGGTCGATCGGTATGTGGGTGGGTGGGCCGGCAGGCAGGCAGAGAGACAGACAGACATACAGACAGACATACAGACAGACAGACAGACAGACAGATAGATATATAGATAGATTGATTGATAGATAGATAGATAGATAGATAGATAGATAGATAGATATCGGTACGTCGGTCGGTTGGTCGGTGGGTGGGTGGGCCGGCAGGCAGGCAGACAGACAGACAGACAGACAGACAGACAGACAGACAGATAGATAGATAGATATATTAGATAGATAGATAGATAGATAGATAGATAGATAGATAGATAGATAGATAGATAGATAGATAGATAGATATCTGTCGGTCGGTCGGTCGGTCGGTATGTGGGTGGGTGCGCCGGCAGGCAGGCAGACAGACAGACATATAGATTAGATAGATTAGATAGATAGATAGATAGATAGATAGATAGATAGATAGATAGACAGATAGACAGACAGATAGATAGATAGATAGATATCTGTCGGTCGGTCGGTCGGTATGTGGGTGGGTGGGCCGGCAGGCAGGCAGGCAGACAGACAGATAGATTAGATAGATTAGATAGATTAGATAGATAGATAGATAGATAGATAGATAGATAGATAGATAGATAGAGATAGATAGATAGATATCGGTACGTCGGTCGGTTGGTCGGTGGGTGGGTGGGCCGGCAGGCAGGCAGGCAGACAGGCAGACAGACAGATAGATAGATAGATATATTAGATAGATAGATAGATAGATAGATAGATAGATAGATAGATAGATAGATAGATAGATAGATAGATAGATAGATAGATAGATAGATATCGGTCGGTCGGTCGGTCGGTATGTGGGTGGGTGCGCCGGCAGGCAGGCAGACAGACAGACATATAGATTAGATAGATTAGATAGATAGATAGATAGATAGATAGATAGATAGATAGATAGATAGATAGATAGATAGATAGATAGATAGATATCGGTACGTCGGTCGATCGGTCGGTGGGTGGGTGGGTGGGCCGGCAGGCAGACAGGCAGACAGACAGACAGACAGATAGATAGATAGATAGATAGATAGATAGATAGATAGATAGATAGATAGATAGATAGATAGATAGATAGATAGATAGATAGATAGATAGATAGATAGATAGATAGATAGATAGATAGATAGATATCGGTAGGTCGGTCGGTCTGTCGGTGGGTGGGTGGTCGGGCTGGCAGGCAGGCAGATAGATAGATAGATAGATAGATAGATAGATAGATAGATAGATAGATAGATAGATAGATAGAATAGATAGATAGATAGATAGATAGATAGATAGATAGATAGATAGATAGATAGATAGATAGATAGATAGATAGATAGATAGATAGATATCGGTAGGTCGGTGGGTCGGTGGGTAGGTGGATGGGTCAGCCGACCGGCAGACATTCAGACAGACAGACATTCAGACAGACATTCAGACAGACAGACAGACAGACAGACAGACAGACAGACAGACAGACAGATAGATAGACAGACAGACAGACAGACAGACAGACAGACAGACAGACAGACAGACAGACAGATTGATTGATTGATTGATTGATTTCCACCAGAAACCGGGCCTTGTCAGCTAGTTTATTTATATAATCACGTTTCATGAAAGAACCCACATTTGGAGACGCCTCTGAATCTTCGCGCTGTTTGTTTGAAAACGAAAGTCACGTGAAAATTTTGAATAATTTGGGTCGAATCTTGTGGAAGCTGTAAAACTGTTAAAATCATGGTCGTAATCTTTAAGTCATAATTAATATACCGTATATAAGCTAACTTTAAAATCTGCTGTAAAATCTCCAGAACAAAAATTGTTTTGTTGGGTGGACATAATGATAACGTTATATACTAAATCTCATCATTTTATCTCAGCCCGTTACTGAGATATTGAATTTTATATTGAGGCAACCAAAAAAAAAAACACTATAGCAAGTAGACCTTTTGAAAAGATCTCTGCTGATATTGTAGGTCCTCTTAACCACGTAACATCAAGAGGGAATAAGTTCATAATAACGATAATTGACCTTTTTAGCAGATGGCCTGAGGCAATTCCACTTAAGAACATTAAGGTTTCTTCCATATTTTTTCTAGAGTAGGGTTTCCTGATACCATTCTCTCAGATCGTGAGAGTCAGTTCATAGCTGCAGCCACTCAAGCCTTTACTAGAATGTTAAGGGTAAAGCAGTGCTTTAACAGCCCATACCACCTTCATTCGACGGGAATTATAGAAAAGATAAATGGGGATCTCAAGCATATGTTATCAAAAGTTACCCAGGAACACCCTGAAGACTCGGATACTTATTTACCTGCCATACTATTTGCATATCGCGAAGTACCTCATTCCAGTACAGGTTTCTCACCATTTGAACTTGTATATAGAGCCAAACCACGCGGCCCATTATCTATGTACCATTCTATGTTAACTGAAAGTATAACTGTACATAAACCAGTATCATCATATGAACGTGTAACATCATTGCGTGATAAGATAATGAAATCTTGTGTGTTAGCTAAAGAAGCACTGAAACAATATGGTGCTATTTACAGACAGTATGCAAACAGAGGAAATGGGACAATAACACTGACACCAGGACAAGACGTATTACTTCTTTTGCTAAGCGACAGACATCTTTTGGCAGACTCATGGCAAGGACCTTTTAAAGTACTGAGACAAATCTCGACTGTTGACTATGAGATAGCAGTGAAAGACAAACATAAAATATTTCACATCAACGTGTTAAAACCGTACTACAACAGAGACGAAGACCAAGACGAGACAGCAGCAAGCACAACGATAGTAGACCACACAGACGATGACGACACCGACGAAGAGACCGACCCATCACTTGACACGACAAACAATCTGCATGACATCAAGACAATTCCTAATCTGACTCAGACAGAGACAGACAATTGCAGACAACTGTTACAAGACTGCGACATGTGTACGTATGACAAGACTTCTTCTGACAGACCATGTAACAACATTAGAACAGACATTTGACCGCATCAGACAGCAAGGACTGACAGTCAAACCATCGAAAGTTGACATTGCCTACCAAGAAATTTCATTTTTGGGTTATAAAATGTGTAATGGCTTTGTCACTACTGACGATAACACCGTGTCACAAATTCTGAAATTGTCGCTTCCGACAACAAAGAAAGAAGTGCGAAGCGTCTTAGGTCTGTTGAATTATTACAGACAATTTATACCAAACTTTGCCACTTTGACGGAATGTTTCACTAACCTACTAACGAAAGACAAACCTAACAAAATTGTACACAGCGAATGCCTAAGACCTGCATTTACAAACATGTTATCTTACTTTTCTAGTAACCCGATTCTTAAATTACCAAATTTGGATACTATTTACAGGTTGAGAACAGACGCGACCTCCATAGCGATTGGGGCAGAACTTTTGCAGGAGCACAATCAAATTCTCCACCCAGTGTATTACGTAAGTCGGAAATTAAAGACCAGAGAGCGATTTTGGTCGACGCCGGAAATTGAGGCGTTGGCTCTTGTGTATTTGGTTAGAAAACTATCCAGATTTCTTCTTGGAACACATTTCATAGTAGAAAAAAAAAATCATCACGACGGGAACGCCTACCAACCACAGGGTAGCAACATGGTCACTATTATTGCAAGATTTCAGTTTGAAGTCAGGCATATCACTGACACTCAAAATACGATTGCTGACCTTCTTTCCAGATGTCCTTACGACACACCCAAAAGCCCAATGGTACCTGAGCGCACACAGCAGATCAATGAAAAATGTGCAGAGTAATATAGCGCTCAGCAACACGGCGAATTATGAAATGTATTTCAGTAACGCTGTGCTGGAAGTGTGATAGGGACAACGTCCCAATGTAAATATACTATATGTATATATATATATATATATATATATATATATATATATATATATATATATATATATATATATATATATATATATATATATATATATATATATATATTATAGGAATACTTGTGATGAATACTTGTGTTGTATGTGATCGAAAGGTAATATTATTTTCAATATCTATAAAAATTGTAACGAACAGTGCTACGTGATTTCAAGACTTAATTCACTTGAACTATTCAAATATCCGTAGTACCTGAGAGGCAGAGTGTTCCGACGTATTTTAATCTGTGCGAGAGAGACTGTGACATCTGGATTCTACAGAACACATGTATTCTATATTGTGAAAGAAAGAATTAATCCGGCAGCTGTGCTTATAAACTTTATACTCCGTTCCATTATATAACATCCAGACGGAAGAACATTGTGTTATCTACAACTTAACACACCAACTGTGTATTTCCGGTGTTTGTGAAATTTATCTGAACAGTTGCAGACTATAGTGTAATCCTCACAAAGAATTGACGATTTATATAAACTTTGTGAGCTGAAATTTTACATATACAAATTGTATGTAAGGATTTTGATAGATGTGATCTGAGAATCATAACTTGATTAACTTGTTCGCAATAGTGACATTTAGTTCGCTATTGTCAATAAGCATCAAACTATGACGCTTAGAAATTGATTTACACATGTAATTTATTTTCTTTGATAGCATGTTGAAATTATCCCCCATAGATGTTGTATTGTTTCATGGGAAACAATTGACATTAGTAATAATGTGTAACATGTATAGAAGCCATTCTCAGGTTGCCATGTTGGTGACACATCAAGATGACGTCAGCTATGCATGGTATTAATTACCGAAGTTGTAGACCTTCATGAGACGTTCCGACCAAATGAGGTTGAGGTCAAATGTTGGAGCCATCTTATAATTAGACGACTCGCGGCCTGACATGTCGTGTTTGCAATTTTTGTTTATCTGTCGGGAGGTAGTTTCGTGTTCGCTGATAGCTACCGGACTGGCTGTGTCATATTACAACTAAAGTAAGAACCCATCGAGTGGATTGTACTTGATGAGTGTTCCTACATAGCAGCATTAAAGAATGTGTGTATATAACTTACAATTATTTACAGATTTCAAATATCAACCAAAGTGTCATGTCAGATGACAAATAATGGGTCGATTCTGACAGGCTTATTAAATAAACCCATAGGTATATAGAGTACATGAAAGGCTCCCCTTTTCATAAAAAGGAGAGCGGGAGAATGTCATAAACTCCCCATCAGTTCTACCGCGTCGTCGTCAACGACGCCTGGCGAGTACGGCCAGGGGTCCACCGGTGAACGACACTAACCACACTGTGTCAGGAATGGCCAGTCAGTGAATGCGTGGGACATGAAGTCCACGCAGGGACGCAACCCCGACTAGCAAGACTCACAGTGGTTAGCGGCCAGACGGCTTGGGAGCGTTGGACAAGACAGACGGAATGAATGGTGCTCGTATACTTGGGTGTATGAACGCTAATAGAGATAACGCCTGTGTGAATATAGGAGACTGTGCGCTTGTGAGTTGTATACATTGTATTGATATATCGATTGAATGTATTATTGCATCGTCATTGTAATTGTACGATGCATGTAATGGTTGTGATGAGCGAGATGTGTGAACGAAGTGTTTGAATTGTATTTGTAGTGCGTCACGTCAAGTCATTCTGTGACCGTGTTTGTATCACACTTGTTGGTAATTACGATCCTGTGTTATCGCCGAATGCAAGACTCTGACACTGCCCTTCGAGGTCAATTTCCTCATTTAGCACCTTTTATGTTCATCGTTGTCAACTAATTTGATATTCTATTAGTTTGTTTCTCAAAATAACACGTCTGCCTTAAAGTACTCTCACTAACGAAAGGACGCTGCGTGTCGAATTCAAACTGCTTATATTTTGTACCCTGATTATTGCTGTCCATTTCCCCCGTAAAGTACAAGCTATGTTTCCTGTGTGTTTTAACGGGACTTTTCTCTTAAATGTGTTAGTTTTTTTTTTCATAAAGGACTAAAGGTTTAAAGGCAAGATCTTCTACTTCATTGCACTGGATTGTATCCCTTTTGGCTGGGTCTCTTTCCGTAGGGTGGCCTGTCTTAAGCGTAGCACAAACCATGAACTCCGTAGCTCCAGCGACGACCCCTAAGCGTCTCCGAGAAAATTGCACTCGTGAATCTAATGACGGAATGGAACCCACGACCTCCGGTGCGCAAGGCAGCGGCTTAACCACTCTGCCACGAAGACCTCCAGTCATAAAGGACCGCATACGGGTACGTCCGACCGTCCGTCGGTTATTAACGGTTTTGTCAAAGAGTGATACAGCACTAGATATCTTCTCCAATTCCAATTCCAATTCCAATCGCCGCGGCATTTCATCACCAAGAAATACAAGGCGTACAGACCACAAGTGGCGTTATTAATGTCTTGTATCATACGGGTGTTGTACACAGGTGGTCTGTCTGAATTTCGTCGTATAAAGCGGATAATGTCGGCGTGTAATGGTGGCAAGCCAAATGAATCGAAATATTCAATCTGACCTTGAGCATCAAAATATAGGGCGATCCAATGTGAACCAGAGTAAGCACTGGTGTCAGTATTGACGATCAAAGCGGCCGGTTGTGTTCTATCAATGTGTCTAGGCAACTAGTCCCTAGCGCATACATTGACTAGTGGAAGGCGTCGAACAAACAGATCAGACATGAGTAATTGTCTTAGCTGTTGTGTATCCATTATGCTATGTAATCTGTTAGCAATTGTCTCGTCTTGAAAACTTTTAGGACCGAGTCGAGTTCCGCGTATACGATGACTTGTAGAGGTGCATCCGTTATAACGTCAAACTTAAGTTCTATTGACAGTGGGCCAGATTTAGCCAATTCAAACTGATCCCCGTCTAACATGCTGGGAGTCAGATCAAAAGCGTACAGAGCGTATCCTTGACTAAATCTTTCAACATCAATACCGTTCCAGACATCCTTACCGGTCAGACCGAGGACCAAATTGGTACCTGGAAAGCGCGCATGTACTGAGTCTTGGTATAATTCATGGTTAAGGGTTTGCCTGTGACACTACGCCCATCTACCATCAGACTCAAATAGTTTAACTGATAATGACTGAATATGAAGTGGTTCGTGGTTAGCTCGCCGTTGAAACAGGAAGCATTAACTAAACCGATCACCACCCGGGTCGGTGTGTGGCTGTGGAAGAGGTTATCTTGTGTGTGGGAACACATACCTTTCGGGATAGAAAAGGTTTTTACCACGACTCTTTTAAAAGGATACTTGGCATTGGATCTCAATAAGGCTTTTTCATGAGCCAGAGATATAGCTGGATTTAACTTAGCTTTCCTCACCAAGAGGGTGGCGTAAATAATGACTCTTTTGTGCCCACCGTTTACATCCGTGGCAATCAAATTAAAGACGGATTTTGATGGGGTTAATTTGATTTTAATATCGACCCCATTCAACATGTACCTGACCTGATTGAAAATGTCGGAATGTAGGCGCCCCATCATATCCAGAGCCACACTATAGCTGGCTAAAGATCTTCTTTTGGCTAGACCTTTATTGGTATCACCCTTCGTGTCTGCCATATACAAAGGAGTATTTTGATAGTATAGAGCTGCGGTTAGATGACTCTTTTGGCCTCTTCGCCATAATTCAGAAGAGCTTCCAAGTAGGCCCGGTACGGATACGAATTTTCACTCGGTGAGATAAGAGTGTCGTTCAGGGACACGTCTACTTGAGAAAACAAACTATGCAAATAATAATCTATAGGACCGACTTCGGCTGTGGCTGGTAAGTCGTCGCCATTGGGCAGTGTAACTTTGGCTCTCACGTGCAGAAAAGTATTAAACAAATCAATGTAATCTTCTCCGACACCATAGATGGAGAACTCGTTGGGTGCCCCATAAGCTAACGTGGCCAACGGATGAATCTCCACAAATTGTCCCTCTTCTACGGCCGTCTGGGTGGGAAGCACGCTAAACAGATCCAGAACAGAATGCAGACACTCGCATGATTTGGGATGAATTAACGCCATTATGAGAAGATATCCGAATGTCCCGGTTGGTGGTGATGTTTCTTATGAGTCGATGGCTTTCTGACTGCTTGTTTTATTCTTTTACTGGGTTGACCTGGCGGGGCGGCTCGTTTATGTTTCCTAGCCCCACTACCCGATTGGCTGATGTCTTGAGCAGCGCCTTGGAGTAACCGTTGACCAGCATCTCTGGCGTGTTATTTGAAGGACTCACCAACATTCCTACCAGCTAGGGCATCTTGAGCCATGCAAGCCCGTCCCCAGTCTTTCTCTCAATAGGACTTTGCCACAAGTCTTCAACCAAGGAAGAATTGTGCGACCAAGACCACTAAAGAAACTACCAATACCATGACCTTGCTGACTTCGACCACCCACAAAAACAGGGAGACCACTTCCGGCTTGATTGCAGAAATAGTCCTCGTATAGTTTGAGGTTGCGTTGAATTGGGACGTGCCTAACCATGGTTAGCTCAGATCAAACCGTTTGGTTGTTCGAATATGTAACGTCACTACTGAAGTTCCACCTGTAAATGGGATAGGTTTCCACTGCTCATCGGTTATAAGAAGTCAATCGTTTCAAAGTTTCGTTTGGTTGTTCGAAAATGTAACGTCACTACTGAAGTTCCACCTGTAAATGGGATAGGTTTCCACTACTCATCGGTTATAAGAAGTCAATCGTTTCAAAGGAGAATCGACTGAGGGGTACGTAATGTGGCTTGTCTTACATCCTGAATACGGAGGTGGTGGATCTGTCTATGTCAGGGTCTCAAAGGGATACAACTAAGGAAATAGGCTACGCCTCAACAAGGGAGACAAAACTAATAGTCCGAATGTTCGGGGTCCGAATATTCGAGAATCGAGAGGTCAAACCCTCTACTACGCAGTTAAACCCTTGAGCCCGCCTGGAGCGTGAGAAGCCTCAATCACGGGGTGCTCGAGTGTGCCAGCACTCCGTGTTCACGGGACGCAAGCCAGGGCTCAGACTGCGACTGGACATCGGACTGAGTGGAAGGGTTTAGCTTCTAGGAACCATTTACTAAAGTTCATTAGAGATTACTATAGATACTGTGATTGGTTATGATAGACAGATGCTATAATGTATAACTTGTCAAATGCATTGTCTACGTGTATGTGATATGTTCTGAAAGGAGTGCGAGACGGCTGTTCGTTAGATTGACATTATAATAAATTAGATTGATAATGTACGAACAGAGAGTTATGTTTGTTCTGTGAGTGCACTTCATCCTGTCTGAACCATAGTCTAAGCTATCCTCTAGTTCTGAGACGCTGACAGTCTAGAACAGGTAGTGTCAGCAGTAATGGTACCATCACATCACCAACCACCCGCGAGGTGACAATGTCGGAATAGACAAAGACATTTTTCATGCCCTGGTCTAAATCTACTTCACCCACACCAGACAGAGTGGGTTCAGTCTCGGTGACATGTGTCGAGAGAAATTGTAAAATTTCTGCCAACTTGTCACTAACTTCAGCCCCCTGCTCGTATAATTGGAAACGATACTTATTCGAGATATCGTTATAAGAGAACATCATTCGGTTATGTTCTTGCAAGGCATCGTCGAGACGCAGCCATTGCAGTTCATTGATAAATCTCTCAGCCTCGATAAGCAATCTATTCAATTCAGCGATGAATTTTTCTGTTGATTTGTACAGACCAGGCGTCAGCGAAATCTTCATCGGTGGGTCGTCTAAGTCTGGAGGTGGAAAGTACTTTAACCACATCTCATCTTTCAAAATATTAAAATAGGTGTTTGGAAACTGAATATCGACCAAACCAACTTCGTACTGGGAGGTGAGCTCAATAGTTTGCGGTAGCTTGACAAAGAACTGTCTGGCATTATTTTGCTGGTATATTTGTAACGAGGCGTTACTGGGCAGTGTCACGTAAAATCTCATTGTAGTGTTGGATTATTCGAGGTCTGAATGTTTCCTGGTTCGAAAATGTAAAGTTAGCACTGAAGTCCCACAATTGAAAGAGAATGTTTTACCTGTATTGGTAGTTAAAAGTATTTCCACCGTGTCGAAGGAGAATCGACTTAATGGTACATAATGTGGTTTATCGTAAAGATGAAACAATGAAGGTGACAGTCGGTCTAATATAGGAACAGTCCTTAGTAAAGGAACCATGACGTCTCCAACTGGTCACTCGGCTACGAGGTCGAAATAGACATAGGTATTCTTAACTTCGCTATCCATCTCTAATTCTACATTACCGTATAATAAGACATTGTCGTCTGATAGAGTCGAGCTTGGAAAACCCATAATGTTTTTCAATCTGTCACTATTTTTAGCCTGGACGCCCTTTTCAAATATTTTCATCCCGAACCTTTTCCAAGGTGCACCTAGAAAGAATTTGATGTTTACTTTCTCGCCTACTTGGGTTTTTACACACAACTTATTAAATTCCTCGATTAAATTTTCAGGTCCGCTGAACGGTCCCGGTGGACATATAAGCGTTATAGGTTCTCTACCACTACCTTTAGGTGGAAAATATTGGATCCAAATTTCCCCAGGCAAACCGTTAAAATACGTATTGGGGAATTGAATCTCGGCCAAGCCCACTTCGTATTTGGGTCGTTACATCAATGGTCTGCGGAAACTTGACAAAAAAAGGTGACCTGGGTGGTTGTTGGGAAATACCTTTGGTGCAGCATTGCTCGGTAAAATCACGTAGAAACTCATCGTTTTTCTAGTTTAGGATTAGGTAGCATATAACCCAAACAACTACTCATTAGACCTACCCACAGCTTGCCGTCTCGTGCGTCTGTGCTGCCTTGGGGCGGTTTGAACAAAGACATGGCGATTACGGCATATATAACCACCATTTGACAGATGAATACAATCTCTGACCGCGGCACTCGTTGTCCAAGAAATGACCAGATCGAAGTTCTTTCCCCGTCTGTCGGTTGTGGGCGTACCACAATAGTTTCCACCTTGTCTTCGGTCACACTACTAGTCTCCATAACTAGGTAGTTGCGTGTCAGCTATCCAACTATTGAATGAATTGGGATAACCAAACC
The DNA here is from genome assembly GCA_963921405.1 of Cepaea hortensis. Lineage (NCBI taxonomy): Eukaryota > Metazoa > Mollusca > Gastropoda > Stylommatophora > Helicidae > Cepaea > Cepaea hortensis. Next base: position 121,240,325 of record OY992876.1, on the reverse strand, counting down.
ACTTCACTAAATACTCTTTCACACCACCTCTCCTGGCTCTTTCTTGTGAGATTGTTTCGATACGATACACTTGCTTGTCTCCAACGAGTTGTATTTCTTCTCTGTAGAATGCGCCTTGTAGTTCATGTCCCGAATAGTCTTTTAGCACATAGGTCACCGGACTGGTCTGGTTTATCCGACTGAAGGTAAACATTTCTTCTGTCCACGAGGGCATATACCCTTTTTTTTAAAAGGTTGTTTGGGTTGAGCCAGTCTGACCCGGTCCCAGGGTGTAAAATGCACTTCTTTCGTTACATATGTCTGCTTATACAAGTTATTCCACAACTCTTCTTGCTTAGTATAGTTGACTTGCACAGGAGCCATGCGAATACTTCTGTGATACGAACCATTGTAGATGTGGATCAATTTATCTATCACGTCGACGTAGCGCAGTGTATTGGTCTTGGTGAAATAACGCCACATTTTTTCTTTAAGTGTCCGGTTGAATCTTTCCACTATCGCCGTCTTCGCGTCTTCCTTCTCGGTGGTAAAAAAGTGCACACCTCGATATTTCAGATATTTTAAGAAGGTCCGAGTGACGAATTCAGAATCTTTATCGCTCTGAAAATTTATCGGTTGGGTATCAGCAAAGATATTACTCACAGCGACCACCAGAGCTTTCCCCGTTTTCTTCTGGATCGGGATGGCCCAAGCATATTTACTAAACACATCGATGCAAGTCACTAAGTACGGCATTCCATCGTTGTATCTTTGTAGTAATCTCATATCTATTAAATCGGCCTGAAGTTGATTATTTATACCACCGGTTATAGTCTGGCGTCTCTGGAAGCGGCGACGGATCGGTTTGTGCAACGTGTAGGTATCCTGATGACGTAACCATTTCTCTATTTTCTTCAGTTTAGTATTTCGTTTTAAGGCGGCGGCTCCACCGTAGGCTCCCGGTTTCTTGGGATCGTAGTAATACTGTCTTATTTGCGCGGCCATTTTTCCCACTTGGGAGTAGGTATCTTACTCTTCTTCTTGCCTCGCCTGAGTTTGTAAGGTAGTGTGGTATCGACTATTTTGGGCTCGACTACTCGAGTTTTAGCCGTCGTTGCTTGAATAGGTGTTAGTTGAAGAGGTGTCTCGGCTACTGAAGCCGGTACACTGGTGACTTCAGGTTTTTGTTCCTTGATATAGACTAGTCCTAGAGGTTTGTTACTGTACTGTCCGATCCGATTCAAATACCGCTATAGTGTTTGCAGATACGCTCTGGCCTTGTCACGAGGTGGTAGATCTTCTGTTTCCAGGACTTGTTGCATTTAATGATCCAAGTCATGTAGGCTATCATTTAGTGTGTCGGGTGGTACATAGGGGTTTTCTAGCAACCGAGGATCGATCAAGATCATTTATCTTGGCAATTACAAACCCACCACGCTTTTCAGCACATTTAGTATGGGGCCTAGTAAGGTGCCTATGAAACCACCTTGTTGCAGGATCTCTGTCCGTTTCTTGAGCGATAATTTCTTATGCGTGAGTGCTCTCAGACTGTCTTTATGCCGTTGCAGACGCTTCTTCTGAGCTGGTGTCAAGGGAGCATTACCTTTTTAAACGTTGTGACAGCATTCGCAAATTGATTGGACAAGATCTGGGGAAGCTGTTTTCATTACGGCCTTTACAGTGGCTGGGTTGGTCTGACCCAGGAAGCGTAACATACCCTCGTTACGTTTAAGTCGGTTAGACATGTTATTTGGGGACGTAGACCACTTGATGCTGATCTGGGAATATATGACTTCGTAAGTGGAACTGATCCGGTGTTTCCTGTCGCAGGTGAAATAACAAATACCCGTGTGGAGCCGATGTCGCGTCTTTAAAACTCTCTTGGACATATGACACACGCCTGGGTACATCTGTTTGGCCAGATTGGTAATCTGAGACCCGTCTCGAGGATTCTTAAACACCACTAGGTAGTGCGAATTCAGACTGATAGTTCTTTGTTCTTTATTGTTACCAAATAGGTTCTGTATTATATACATAACACTGAGGTTGCGATGATGACTGCCTTTAGTAAATAATTTAGTCACTCTGTCATCTGTCTCGGACATAAGATCATCTATGACCACTAACCGACGTCTATCCCCTGCCCATTTTCCATATCCGTCAGACCTTCGTTAAATTGAACACCTTTCGTACATGGGTTGCCATTCCCCGTAGCACCATATAACTTCCTCTGGAATGGGGTCTACCATGGATGGGAGATGGGCCAAGAACCGTTGGACAAAGACGGTTTTACCACTTCCCGTTGGACCCGCAACCAATGCCGTAAAAGGATGTTTCCACCTAGGATCCATGAGTAATAATAACCAGCTACTTAGTCGCGTTGATGGTTATAACGCGTCGGGGGATAGTATGAGACCATTTGACCACCAATTGCACGCCAGTGGTTCTCTGCTAGCTATCGGAATAATAAAGACACAAGCAACGGCCGACTTGAAACAAGTTCACAGCGAGCTGGTGTATATGGCGTTGACTATTATTAGTTCCTACAAGTCCACAAAGACCACAAACTCGAGGTTGTGTCGCTTAGTACGTCACATAGCCAAACAACAGATGTGGTATTCACGAGACTAGAAGACTTTATCAACCCTGAACAGTCTTTGTTTCAATCGCTGATGAAGTCTTTGACGATAACGTCATCAACTATGGGAGAATAATGATGATGTTTACACTTGTTATGCGTCTGGGTAAGCATCTGGTTAATAAGTCTTACAATACAGATGTGAATGTCCAGGACCTGGAGGAAATCTTCGCTATATCTGCAGGCACGTATATGACTGATAAACTACATCCTTGGATACTGCAATACCAAGGTGGAAGGCGCAATTTTTGTACTTGGTTGCAAGCAACAGTTGAATAAATACATAACTAAAACTTACATCTCAGTATTTGTCTCTGTGTTTGTTTATGCGTTTGTGTGTGTACGTGTGTGTGTGTGTGTGTGTGTGTGTGTGTGTGTGTGTGTGTGTGTGTGTGTGTGTGTGTGTGTGCTTGTGTATAGTTGATGTTGTGGTGACAGTAGTAATGGTAGGAGATGTGTGTACTTGTCTATATGTGTGTATCAAGTGTTTATGTGTCTGTCTTTGTGTGTGTCTGCACTCGTGATGTCTGTATGTACAAGTGTTTGTTTCTTTGTGTTCATGTGTCTGTGTGTAATTGTTGTTGTGACAGTAGTAATGGTAGGAGTTGTGTTAACAGTAGTGGAATGGGTTCCCTCTTTAGACCAATCACTTTTTAGACACAGCTTCACGACCATCAGCAACCAACCACCACTACTATAGTTATGAGCACATCCTCCTCTACAATTTAAGTGGTCACTCGACCACTTGACCACTGCTTGACCACTGATTGACCACTACTTACCACTACTTTATCACTCTTTGATCATCACCATGTCGCTACACCTACTTTTCTAAAATTTCCTAACTTGACCACTGCATGACCACCCTTTGATCATCACCATATCATTACAACTACTTTTCCCTAAAATTTCCTCACTTGACCACTGCTTGACCAATGCTTGACCACTGCATGTATACCCTTTGATCATCACCATATCATTTCAACCACGTTTCCCTAAAATTTCCTCACTTGACCACTACTTGTCCACTGCTTGACCACTGCATGACCACCCTTTGATCATCACCAATAGTTGTTGTTCTAACACCGGTTCGAGTCCCAGACTCACAAAACGCGACCACCTCTTGAACATCACCAATAGTTGTTGTTCTAACACCGGTTCGAATCCCAGACTCACAAAACGCAACCACTAATACCCTCTTATCAACACACGCTCACGTTTAAGCTTTTTCATTTATGAACAACCCATATATTCCCCCAGACTCAGTATCCATACACAACGCCTACACCTCTACAGAGCATATACTATTTCCACACCCATATAGTCCTGACTTAATACCTTAATTACTTTCTATTATACGCTCACAGATTTTCACTTCAAAAACACTTCAACTCAGACACATTTCTCCCCAACTTTACTCCCGCCACATTTTTTCACACAGCCACCAAAAAAATATTTCACCGACCCAGAATTTCGAACTTTCCCACCATTTTCCGATCCAGATTTTTCGAGATTTCCAGCCTCAGCATCATTTCCCGCTGTATTTCCTCCCACCTAATCTTCATTTATACTCAGTAAGCAACATCATCCACTACTCAGGATAAGGCGACTTGACTTGTTAGTGCTCGCAGTGCGAATCCACACCCACGACCACGATATCTTCTCAACTGTCTATTCTCAATTATGTTGTGTGGAATGCTATTAACGGTTTTGTCAAAGAGTGATGCAGCACTAGATATCTTCTCAACTTTCAAATTCTCAATTATGTTGTGTAGAATCTGTGACATATTCACCTATCCATCATTTTCAGCGCGTCAACGATACACAGCAACCCAGAGATTATCAAAACAATTACAGCACCGTAGAACATCGAACGCACTAAGCGTTACTAATGACAGACAGATGCCAGGATAAGAATAGAAAGGTTAGCGTCAACAGAATAGAATGTGACTGGTAGAGACACATCACGTGGATATAACGTCCCCCAGCTCGGACGCCGCTTTAATAAAACCGCGCACTTCTATGACTTCAGAGCGAGCGAGCAGTCGCCAAAGCTATGTGTTGTCCAACTTTCAAACTTTTACAACGGGCAGTTTGATCTAGTCTGAGGTAAGCGTGTGATTCTCAGATCTAAGTGGTACCACGATGTATAACGTAAAGGTATCCAGTGTTGTGCGTCCAATGAATTGTATTTTTGATAAAATAAATCTCTGAAAATGTGAAAAACTGCCGATCGCAACTTCAATACTGGCGCCACTTCCCCGGCGAAACCGACATCTTATAATTTCTCAAAACTGCAAAACTCTGACTTTCTACACTACATCTAACAACTTCACTATGTGCATATGACTATAATCTATCACAGAATAATGTACGAGATGAAATTTCCAATGCACTCGAATGCTTTTCATCAAAAACTTCTAGGAAAACGTTTCTGCAGAGATAGTCAGCTGGTGCAAACGAAACACTACCTTGCTTAAAAATGTACTTAATTCTGTCTATTTTGCAATCTAAAGAACTGAAACAGGAATTATACTCTTCATTTTCTCTTTACGAATTGAAAACAAATAGTATTTGATAGAAATTAGTTTATTCATGTATCAGATTTTATTTAGACAACGCACTACATCAACTGCATTGCTTAAAATAGGTTTATGTTCACAAACGCCATTTGTGATAGCCGACCTACTTAATCTGCTCAGACTAACGGGTGAAAATTACCTTGGTCTATAGCCAACTGTGTCGCCAACAGAATGGACATGATATGCACTGGTAAAAGATGTAGGAGAAGTATAGGTAGACAGAGAGGAGGAGAGTATTAGGGAAGAATACTTTAAGTAATAATTTTTTTCTAATATATTGTGTCATGACCTTGTATAGATTACCTTTTGTAACAAATACACATCAGAAATTCTGTATGTTGGACATGAACCACAATAAAAGCACACTAGATGAGTTAAACTCATATTAACTGATGTAGATGTGAGGACAATTAGTACAAGCTATGGAACCCCACACAACAGAAGTTAACTCAACACAATACCCTTCACACCACACAACTCCACACCACAACAGCAGGAACAAGGAAATGATTTAGAATAGGAAGTAGTTGCCTTGGAAAGTACAGATAAACAATTATATACACAATGTAGAACAAATAGAGTAATGTGGATGTTTAAATGTATGCCATTTATACAAATGCATCTCATACTTGTGTTGATCTTGCCTGTCAGCTTGATTACCATGATTCAGGGAACATCGCATTATCACTCTTATCTGTGTCTGCCTGTACACTACTCACTGAACTACAGGTCCACTGAGGAAATGCATACAGCAGGTACCAGACAACAGAAGCTGCATCCAGTGTAATAATCTCTGACCCACCCCAAAGTAACACAACAATACTTCTTCTGATCTTATCATTTTTGTTTTGTTATGTTGTGTTCACACTATGAACATGCTGTAAAGGATTATACATACCTGTATGAATTTTAAACAGTGATGTCTTGGTGCCACACCTAACCAACAAGGAGGGAAGAGGAGTGAATGAGATGATCAACACCTGTGATGGCAGATGACTCCAGCCTTAAGCAGAGAATGAGAAGTCTTCAGTGAAGCTAAACTGGCCCAACCTGAAGTGGATCCATCAGACCATGGACCCAGGTTTATCCACATCTCATCACACCAGGTTTTCTTATCACTCCCACAAACTTCACCCTCTCAGAAAATGATTTTCTTGAATTATTGTTGGATGTAGAAATTGTTAACTATAACACATTTTGGTAGTTAAAATATCTCACTATACAATGAATGTTATTATTTATTGACTGACTATACTTGGTCCTATGAAAGTTTTTTTCTATTTCATTCTGTAAATGTCAACAGCTGATGAAAAAACAAAGAAAATGTCAAATAGGCCAAAAGAAACTGGCACAGTCAATAAATTTGTTTAAATGTGAAGATCTCTTCCACTTAATTTGTCAGTCCAAACTATCTGTGGGAAAATCTCTATCTTGTGTGTAGAACATGTCTCAATGCTCCCTTGTGTTTGTTGAATGTTTAATTAACAGATACACATTCACATAAGACAAATTCTCAGTTGGAGAGAGAGAACAGGAGACTCTTCATCTTTAACTGTTCCAAATCCATGTTATATTGCACCTGATTCTTATTGAGAAAGTCTTTTCAGACAATTTCTTAAGATGGAAGAAGGGGGTTCGTGAGCTATACCATTAAATACCAGGTGGAAGGACAGGGGACAAACCTAGTGATGACTTTTCTATTAAAAGAGGACCACACACCCTTAGACGAATAACCAAATCCGAGTCTGTAAATCTTTCAAGGGTCGTATTCTTGATCTATTTACATATAAGAAGAGGATGGGGCCCAGCTACCTTTAACAGAGATGGGTCATGCACTTTAGTGATTGCCAGTCCCTTCAAAATATACGACATATATTGGATGCCCGTCCCGGACTTGGAAACCCAGCAGACAGTTTAGATAACTATTATCCTAGATGATAAACCCTGGGAATAGATAGATATCTGACGAGGGATTCTAAACTATAGTAGATCAGTGACACTAGATGTGAACAGTATTCATGTGTGAATTGGTGACATTGTACTTGTTTTGAACAATTATAGAAATTGTTACACAGATTTAGATTTCCAACTTTGTCATGTTTACATATGTTGAATAGACATCATGTGGGGTACTGATTGACTTCCATATGATATGATTGACAATTATAGAGGTTGTTAAACAAATTAAGATTTTTAACTTTGTCACTTCACATATGATAAATGAACATCATGTGGGGTACTGATTGACCTCCATATGATATGAATGACAATTATAGATAGAATATAGCAAGTGACTGATCATTTCTTCTGAAAAAAGGAGGGCCTCTTTCAAATAGGTCTATATTTCAGAAAAAGGTGTTCCAGAGGAAATAGAGTGAGAATTTACCATCTACAACATTATTCTCTTTCGAGAAGATGTCTTTCTATAGAGGAATTTGGACTTAGAGAATTTCATCACCGACTGGGAAAAATTTTTCTCCATAGGGAAATCTCTATCAAAATTTCGAATTCTTTTGGGAAGAGTGCAATCATTCTGGGTACTTCTTTGCTTCTGTCTTTAGCTTGAGGAGCATTGACAGAAAGACAAGAATTTAAGTTGCAATTATTTCTTAGGTCAGATTCTCGTGGTGTATAAGAACTATTTTACTTGGGTCAGCGGACATTAGTTAGTTTTTGCTTGTTAATATTGTGCATGTTATGCTGTATAATTTCAGATCCGGGAAGTGACAGGCTTACCCAGACCTGAGCAAACTGCACAGTATTATTTTTTTTTACAAAAAGATAGGGTAAACAAAAATATAGCATGGCCGAGGCTGCTAAGTTCCGTGCCCAGACAGTAGAAATAGGCAAGCTATGCAATTTAGACGGCCCTGAGCTGGCTAAATTTGTATCAGATGAATTTGACAGGAGGGAGAAACTGCAGGCTGAAATAGCTGAGAAGGAGAGGAAGTTGCAGGCTGAAATTGCTGAAAAGGAGAAGCAGCGCCTACAATCATATGAATTAGAACAACAGAAACTTCAAGCTGAAATAGCTGAGAAGGAGAGTAAGTTGCAGGCTGAAATCGCTGAAAAGGAGAAGCAACGCCTACAATCATATGAATTAGAACAACATAAACTTCAAGCTGAAATCGCTGAAAAGGAGAAACAACGCCTACAAGCTTATGAGTTAGAACAAAGGAAACATGAAGATGAAATAAGGGATAGGGAACGAGAACGTCAACATCAACTGGAGTTGAAGAGAATGGAGACTGATCTGGAGATCCGAAGACTAGAGGGAGGGATTCCCCCCACCCCCTCAAACTCACTAGGTTTTCCAGTGACAGAACAACATTCCAACGTCTCGTACCAAAATTCCGGAGCGATGTCATTTCCACTAGAACCATTTAATGAACAGACAGACAATGTCGAGGCTTTTTTATCACGTTTCGAACTTATGTGCGTCAGTTGTGGTCTAGAACAGGAAAAATGGGCGACGAAACTATCGCAAGCTTTAAGGTCTACCTCGTATGACGTGTTCTCTAGACTCACTCGAGAAGAACAACAGGATTACGAAACGCTCAAAAAGGCACTCTTGAGCCGATTCGAAGTGGACGGGGACTCTTACAAAGTTCGATTCAAAACCGCAAGGAAAGAACCGGGCGAAAGTTATGCGCAATTAGTTGAAAGGCTGAAATCTTATGTTCAACGATGGGCAAGTCTAGGTAGGTTTGATGAGAGTTTCGAGGGGCTCCGAGAGATGATCATCATAGATCGGCTAAAAGGAAAGATGTCGAATGAAATGAAAGCATTCTTAACCCAGAACGGAGCTGACCGACTAGAAAGCATCATCATCCTAGCCGAGAGATTTGAGAAATCTCAGAAGGAAATCGGAGGTAAGGGACGTTCGGCCAACCTTCCCCCTCAGGATAAGACTTCAAAAGCAAAGGAGGGTGATGGCAACTTAGGCACCAAGAAAAATGGGAAAACCAAAAACATCCCTCAGAACACAGCCCAAACAACAGCGAAGGAGGAAAAATTATTCTGCACTAATTGTAAAATTAAAGGACACACATTGAAGAATTGTAGGAAGAAGCCACCTCCACACACAGCTGCTTGTTTGGCCAGCCGAAGAGAGAAAGGAGTGAACACTGATGAAACGTCCAACCAGACACCTCATAAAGACACCGCATCTCATCTTCCGGTTGTCGAGTCCATATTGCTGAATGGATTCAAGACGACCTGTCTCTATGATACCGGGTTATCGTACGACTGTGTTGTATCATCATCCTTAGTTCACCCGGAACAGGTGACAGAGGAGATCGTCGAATTACAGGGACCCCTGAAGAGCTCTACAACTATGTCTCTTCCGGTGGCAAAGGTGAGCATAGCATCTCGTTATGTCACTGGGACAATCAAGGCTGCAGTCTTAGAAGATCCTATATATCCCGTAATTCTTGGCTGTAGATTTATAATTCTAGGAGAACCTGTTCAACCTGTGGCGATGTCGACGATGACAACTCGATCCTAGACGAAAAAGACTCCGGAAACAACTACGCCAATCCCTCGAAAGGAGGAACTGAAGAGGGCACAAGAAGCCGATAGCACCTTGGAACCCTGCTTCAGGAAACTGCCTAAATCACATTTGCCTCCACGTAAAGGTGATCTGTTTATTAAGTCAGCACTTCTATACAGGAAAGCAGGGAGAGCTGGACAAGAGTTCAACCAACTTGTTGTACCAACTCCACACAGGGCTCAGATTCTTGAAATGGGCCACAGTCTACCCTTTAGTGGGCATATGGGTACCAACTCCACTACACAGCGCATTGCAACTCACTACTTTTGGCCAGGGATGAACGCAGACATACAACGGTTTGTAAAATCATGCCCACAGTGTCAGAAAGTATCTCCAAAACACCGGACACCACCGGCAATGTTGGGTGATCTGCCCATAACAGGAATACCGTTCGAGAAGGTAGCTGTAGACATAATCGGACCCCTCTCCGCAACGAAGAGGCGAAATCGATTCATATTAACGCTTGTGGACACAACGACCATGTGGGCCGAAGCGGTTCCTATGCCAAGCTGTGACTCCAAACACGTTGCTGAAGCATTATTAGGAATATTCACACGTCTAGGATTCCCCCAAAGAATCTTGACGGACAACGGTTCACAGTTTCGTAGTAAACTTATGGAGGAGACATTTAGACTTTTTCATTCACGCCATATCTTTAGTTCACCATATTACCCGCAATCCAACGGACTTGTGGAGCGGTGGAACGGGACCTTGATTAGTATTCTGCGCAAAATTGCCCAGGAGAATACGGAGGATTGGGACTTGTATTTACCCGCAGCACTATTCGCTTATAGGGAGGTACCCCATCACTCAACAGGTTTTGCTCCAGCAACATTGTTGTTTGGACGACCAATCAAGGGGCCATTGGAGGCATTGCTACGAACATGGACTGATGATCATACAGACGATACAGTCGTGACTGCATCTACGTATGTTGCCGAGTTGAAGAATCGTTTACAACACAGTTGGAAACAAGCGAATGTCAATCTACGTAAAGCCAGACGAAGAATTGCTAGCTACTTCAATCGCAAGGCAAAAGATAGAGAGTTAGAGGTGGGAGAGAAGGTGATGTTGCTGCTTCCAACCAGTCAGAATAAGCTGCAAATAGGATGGAGAGGACCTTATGTAGTGACGGAGAAAATCTCTCGTACCAACTACAAGATTTCTGTCAAAGGCAAGATGAAAGTATTTCACATAAACCTTCTGAAGAAATATAATGAAAGACCCTCAGCCACCGAACCTGCACATCTGATGGCCATGAGTGTGGCTACTGAAGTCGAAGAAGGATCAACAATGGGAGTCGAGTACCCACTGCAAGCCAAAGAAACCTTTAAGGATGTGGAAATTAATCTCAACTTAACAAAGGATCAGCAGGAGCAGATTCGGGAACTTATGGTTATGTATGCAGACGTACTTACAGATAAGCCAGGAAGAACTGATTTGGAGGAATTTGACATGAAGTTAAATGACACAGTGCCTGTGCGAGTCAAGACTTACCCAGTTCCTTATGCAAAGCAAAAGACTTTAGAGGAAGAAATACAACAGCTACTCACCGCAGGAATAATTTCACCATCTGAATCACCTTACAGTGCCAGCGTCGTATTATTGAGAAAGCCAAGTGGACAACATAGATTGTGCATCGATTATCGACAGCTCAATGCTATTACTGAATTTCAAGCAGAACCTCTGCCTGATCAGAACAAACTCTTCACAGCACTCAACCGAGCTAAGTACTTTACTAGGATTGATCTCAGTAAGGGATATTATCAGATTCCTGTAAAGGAGGAGGTTAGACCATGGTTAGCTTTCAGTACGCCTGGAGGACACTATGAGTTCAACGTACTTCCATTCGGATTAAGTAATGCTCCTAGCGTTTTTACACGTATGATGAGAAAATTACTTGACCCACTACACCATCCAGACATTAGTCACTTTATGGATGATATACTGATCGCAACTGAAACATTTGACAAGCATGTAGAAACACTACATCTTTTGTTCAGACGACTCAGAGAAACTGGATTAACGGCTAGGCCAAAGAAATGTCAAGTAGGATTCCAAGAATTGGACTTTTTAGGTCATAAGATATCTCATGGACTAATAACTCCACAGGAAGGAAACGTGGACAAACTCCAGAGAGCACCTCGTCCAAAGACAAAGAAGGATGTGAGATCATTCGTATCTTTGGGTGGATTCTATCAACGATACATTAAAGACTTCAATACTCTGTCAGCACCTTTAACGGATCTTACCAAAAAAGGGAACCCAGAGAAAGTCAATTGGTCTGCTGAATGTGAGAGAGCTTTCACAGCACTCAAACAAGCCTTAACCAATCACCCAGTTTTACATCTGCCAGATCTCAACCAACCATTCGTACTGCGTACAGACGCCAGTGACGTAGGAATTGGGGCAACGCTGTTGCAGAGAAAAGGAGATGAAACATCAGAGCTATTCCCTGTAGCTTATGCCAGCAGGAAATTGAATGCAGCGGAGAAGAATTATAGTGTTATCGAGAGAGAATGTTTAGCTGTCGTATGGAGTGTACAGAAGTTTCAGGCATACCTATATGGAAAACACTTCACTGTACAATGTGATCATCAACCACTTATGTTTCTCGCAGCATCCAAAAATTTGAATGCAAGACTTATGAGGTGGTCACTACTTCTACAACCATACTCGTTCCAGATAGAATATATCCCTGGAAAGATGAATGTGGGAGCAGACTTTCTAAGTCGACACCCAGTGTCTGATGAACCAGGTCAATCAGATACAGGAGAGAATACATTGGAGTAAATCATATAGGAAAATCTTGACCACTGTAAATGCTGGAAACTTAGTTCCATACCCTAGAACAATCTGGAGTGGGGCTATGTGACATATTCACCTATCCATCATTTTCAGCGCGTCAACGATACACAGCAACCCAGAGATTCTCAAAACAATTACAGCACCGTAGAACATCGAACGCACTAAGCGATACTAATGACAGACAGATGCCAGGATAAGAATAGAAAGGTTAGCGTCAACAGAATAGAATGTGACTGGTAGAGACACATCACGTGGATATAACGTCCCCCAGCTCGGACACCGCTTTAATAAAACCGCGCACTTCTATGACTTCAGAGCGAGCGAGCAGTCGCCAAAGCTATGTGTTGTCCAACTTTCAAACTTTTACAACGGGCAGTTTGATCTAGTCTGAGGTAAGCGTGTGATTCTCAGATCTAAGTGGTACCACGATGTATAACGTAAAGGTATCCAGTGTTGTGCGTCCAATGAATTGTATTTTTGATAAAATAAATCTCTGAAAATGTGAAAAACTGCCGATCGCAACTTCAATACTGGCGCCACTTCCCCGGCGAAACCGACATCTTATAATTTCTCAAAACTGCAAAACTCTGACTTTCTACACTACATCTAACAACTTCACTATGTGCATATGACTATAATCTATCACAGAATAATGTACGAGATGAAATTTCCAATGCACTCGAATGCTTTTCATCAAAAACTTCTAGGAAAACGTTTCTGCAGAGATAGTCAGCTGGTGCAAACGAAACACTACCTTGCTTAAAAATGTACTTAATTCTGTCTATTTTGCAATCTAAAGAACTGAAACAGGAATTATACTCTTCCTTTTCTCTTTACGAATTGAAAACAAATAGTATTTGATAGAAATTAGTTTATTCATGTGTCAGATTTTATTTAGACAACGCACTACATCAACTGCATTGCTTAAAATAGGTTTATGTTCACAAACGCCATTTGTGATAGCCGACCTACTTAATCTGCTCAGACTAACGGGTGAAAATTACCTTGGTCTATAGCCAACTGTGTCGCCAACAGAATGGACATGATATGCACTGGTAAAAGATGTAGGAGAAGTATAGGTAGACAGAGAGGAGGAGAGTATTAGGGAAGAATACTTTAAGTAATAATTTTTTTCTAATATATTGTGTCATGACCTTGTATAGATTACCTTTTGTAACAAATACACATCAGAAATTCTGTATGTTGGACATGAACCACAATAAAAGCACACTAGATGAGTTAAACTCATATTAACTGATGTAGATGTGAGGACAATTAGTACAAGCTATGGAACCCCACACAACAGAAGTTAACTCAACACAATACCCTTCACACCACACAACTCCACACCACAACAGCAGGAACAAGGAAATGATTTAGAATAGGAAGTAGTTGCCTTGGAAAGTACAGATAAACAATTATATACACAATGTAGAACAAATAGAGTAATGTGGATGTTTAAATGTATGCCATTTATACAAATGCATCTCATACTTGTGTTGATCTTGCCTGTCAGCTTGATTACCATGATTCAGGGAACATCGCATTATCACTCTTATCTGTGTCTGCCTGTACACTACTCACTGAACTACAGGTCCACTGAGGAAATGCATACAGCAGGTACCAGACAACAGAAGCTGCATCCAGTGTAATAATCTCTGACCCACCCCAAAGTAACACAACAATACTTCTTCTGATCTTATCATTTTTGTTTTGTTATGTTGTGTTCACACTATGAACATGCTGTAAAGGATTATACATACCTGTATGAATTTTAAACAGTGATGTCTTGGTGCCACACCTAACCAACAAGGAGGGAAGAGGAGTGAATGAGATGATCAACACCTGTGATGGCAGATGACTCCAGCCTTAAGCAGAGAATGAGAAGTCTTCAGTGAAGCTAAACTGGCCCAACCTGAAGTGGATCCATCAGACCATGGACCCAGGTTTATCCACATCTCATCACACCAGGTTTTCTTATCACTCCCACAAACTTCACCCTCTCAGAAAATGATTTTCTTGAATTATTGTTGGATGTAGAAATTGTTAACTATAACACATTTTGGTAGTTAAAATATCTCACTATACAATGAATGTTATTATTTATTGACTGACTATACTTGGTCCTATGAAAGTTTTTTTCTATTTCATTCTGTAAATGTCAACAGCTGATGAAAAAACAAAGAAAATGTCAAATAGGCCAAAAGAAACTGGCACAGTCAATAAATTTGTTTAAATGTGAAGATCTCTTCCACTTAATTTGTCAGTCCAAACTATCTGTGGGAAAATCTCTATCTTGTGTGTAGAACATGTCTCAATGCTCCCTTGTGTTTGTTGAATGTTTAATTAACAGATACACATTCACATAAGACAAATTCTCAGTTGGAGAGAGAGAACAGGAGACTCTTCATCTTTAACTGTTCCAAATCCATGTTATATTGCACCTGATTCTTATTGAGAAAGTCTTTTCAGACAATTTCTTAAGATGGAAGAAGGGGGTTCGTGAGCTATACCATTAAATACCAGGTGGAAGGACAGGGGACAAACCTAGTGATGACTTTTCTATTAAAAGAGGACCACACACCCTTAGACGAATAACCAAATCCGAGTCTGTAAATCTTTCAAGGGTCGTATTCTTGATCTATTTACATATAAGAAGAGGATGGGGCCCAGCTACCTTTAACAGAGATGGGTCATGCACTTTAGTGATTGCCAGTCCCTTCAAAATATACGACAGAATCCATCCATCCATCCATGTTCTGCCATCTCACTCGATCACCAGAGTCGTGGATCAGATCCGTGTTTCTGTCTCGACCATATCACAAGGCCAAGCCATCTAGGTACTTGCTTCTAGGTCTTCCCCTTGGTCTGTTCCCCCTCGATCTTACCAGTTGTCACCAAGTTCTCCAAATCATTTCTTCTCATAACATGCCCAAAAAAAGTGGGTTGTGTAGAATGCTATTGGCGATTCTATCAAACAGTGCTACTGCACTAGCTATCTTCTCAGCTGTCATGTTCCGACCCTGTTCAACACTTCTCTCCACCGTTGCTGCATCTCTGTTGTCAACCCTAAGGGCTGCCTCCCAGATCTTGTCACACCAACAACATCTGAGACGCCACATTTAAACTGTCCATACACGATCTGTTTTTACCGAAGCATACGAAAGATATGAATCGGTAAACACTGGTTCTATCTCCTTGTGTTACATCAGGAATTTTATCACAGCCCATGTCTACTTTCGACTTCTCAGTTGTCTTGTGAAAAATCGTTGCAGCAGCACTTCCGTTAATAGAGTTTGCCCAGCCGTGTAATGTGACAGCAGTAACCGTTAGTTAGTTAGGTAGTTAGTTAGTTAGATAGTTAGTTAGTTAGTTAGTTAGTTAGTTAGTTGGTTGCTTGCTTGCTTGCTTAGTTGTTTGGTTGGTTGGTTGGTTAGTTAGTTAGTTACTTAGTTAGTTAGTTAGTTAGGTAGTTAGTTAGTTAGTTAGTTAGGTAGTTAGTTAGTTAGTTAGTTAGGTAGTTAGTTAGTTAGTTAGTTAGTTAGTTAGTTAGTTAGTTAGTTAGTTAGATAGTTAGTTAGTTAGTTAGTTAGTTAGTTGGTTGGTTACTTGCTTGCTTGCTTGCTTAGTTGTTTGGTTGGTTGGTTGGTTGGTTAGTTAGTTAGTTAGTTAGTTACTTAGTTAGTTAGTCAGTTAAGTAATTAGTTAGTTAGTTAGTTAGTTAGTTAGTTAGTTAGTTAGTTAGGTAGTTAGTTAGTTAGTAGTTAGTTAGTTAGTTGGTTGCTTGCTTGCTTGCTTGCTTGCTTGCTTAGTTGTTTGGTTGGTTGGTTGGTTGGTTAGTTAGTTAGTTACTTAGTTAGTTAGTTAGTTAGGTAGTTAGTTAGTTAGTTAGTTTGGTAGTTAGTTAGTTAGTTAGTTAGGTAGTTAGTTAGTTAGTTAGTTAGTTAGTTAGTTAGTTAGTTAGTTAGTTAGTTAGTTAGTTGGTTGGTTGGTTGCTTGCTTGCTTGCTTGCTTAGTTGTTTGGTTGGTTGGTTGGTTGGTTAGTTAGTTAGTTAGTTAGTTACTTAGTTAGTTAGTCAGTTAAGTAATTAGTTAGTAGTTAGTTAGTTAGTTAGTTAGTTAGTTAGTTAGTTAGTTAGTTAGTTAGTTAGTTAGTTAGTTAGTTTAGTTAGTTAATTTAGTCAGTCAGTCAGTCAGTCAGTCAGTCAGTTAGTTAGTTAGTTAGTTAGTCACGGTTGCAACTTCACGGTAACGGGTCATCCCCATTATGCTCAGTTCCTGTGCCAGTGAGTATCACACAAAATGCTCATTATTGCCCAATGTGAAAAGTGGAAAAGACAGTTTCGGCAAGCCAACAGCCCGCACAGATACACTATGCATAATGCCGTCGCCAGAATGCCAACACAAAAGTCCTCCACAAAAAATAGTTCATCGTCAATGGAATCAGCAGTCACCAGAAAGATTTCAATTACCCGGGTTTTATCCCATTTAGCTCGCCTCTTTTCGCAGGGCGACCCGCTTAAAGCGCCGCGCAAAGCACGAACTCCATAGCTCGAGCGACGAACCCCAGGAGCCCCGAGAAAAATGCACTCGTGAACCGAAAAAGCAGTACCCGTTGAAAAAACAAACGCACATTCAGTGCTAATATGTGAAGCTTTCAATGCTCCTATCTTTCTCCTTCATAGCCAGGGCAAAAATTCACAACTAACCTAGTACACATAAAAAAACACTATTCCTAACCCTTGCACTAATCACTGCTATGTGATTGTCTTCCCTTGTTTCGTAGACGGCCCGGAGTAATTTTCTGTAATGACTTCTAATTGAATCACTCTGGTATTTTCACGGGCAGGAACACACGTTTTAAACTAATCAACTATCAAGTAAAAGCTTTCATAAAATCAATAATTATTTGTCTCAAAGACCAAGCAAGACATAAGGTTGGGGGAAATGTCCACGCTCAATAGCAGAACGAAACAGAACTTAACAGAAAAATAATAAAAATACAGTGTCAATTGTAAATCCGAGCGGCCACGAAGATAATTTGGTTCTTCAAACATATTGTTTCCTGTTAATGGACGTTAAAGAATCGACATCACAGCACTCTGGGGAAACTCACCGAGTCTCCGACTCCCAGACCAGATGTACAAACGAACGGATGAGCGAACGAACACACGAACTTTATTTTCACAGGATTACGATTTGGACGCTCAGTCTCGTCTAACATTTGGCCGAATATAATACTGTATGAAAGAAACAAACTTCTTTCAAGCAGTATTCTATTTATATATCACTTATGAAGGTAATCTTATACAACAACGACAATAGAAATTTCTCGCTGTTGAACTCAACCGTTGTCCTTGCACTTGCTACTGCTTCTAGCGCCCTGGACTGCTGTTTGCGTGTGGATTAGCTTTCCATATTGCCAGTGTTCCTGGCCATGAGGCTGACACACTCTTACTTCTGGTGTACTTGTAATTTACGTCCCCAAGTCAAGAACGAGAAGTCAACATTTTAGTCCAACAGACTGGTGAAGAAGTTGAATCCGCTACCTCGGCATTAGCATACCGGAAGTTTAATAGCAAAGGTTCTTATCCATTCAGCCGTGCTGACCTTTATTTATGCAATATGTGCAAATATCATTGCTACATGGCTCATTAATATTAATTACTGTATAATGGCACCTTGCCGTCTTGACAGACGATAGTTTGTTACATAGTGCTTCAAAAACAGACATAATGGCTACAACCCATGGCGGTAGCGAATGTGACTGATCAGACCAATTCGCGCTGTAAATGGATGCATGTGAACACATGGTCATTTCCACCACCACGCACCATCTTACGTCTCAAACGCTCAGCGTGTGACCTATCTGTAATCATTTTCCCCTAATATTAATTATTGACATATAATTATAATTAGCTATTGGAGATGTACCGCGACACAAACAGGTAATTGATTAGTAAACTAGGATTTATTTAATGTGACAAATTTTAGATATTAACAAATGGGATATATGCAAATAACCGAAGATAAGTTTCGGATGCTGATTCTTTCACTGACTGGTTGGGTCTGAAGACAGTGGTTAGTGTCTCTGGTGCAGTCACGGCTGGCAAAGATTTACTTCATTTTCGTGCCAGAGCATGCGGGTGTACAGGGAAATGAGCAGGTTGGCAGGCTTTCAGGTAAGACTACCGTGGAGGTCGCACGAGCCATGGACCAGGCTGATATACTGAATGCTCTACGAGACGTAAGGCGTTTGCGAGAATCATGTGATGATTGTGAATCTACAACCGTGGTCAGATTGCGAGAACAGCAAGTTAAGAGAGATGTGGCCAAACAAGAACACTATGCAGAAAGCCAAAGAAGATTAATAAACCAACACAGAGCTAGTGTCGTGAGCGGCTACACGCTGCGATATGTACGGAGGAGGAGATCCGAAATATTATGGACTTAATGGTTCGATGTGCAATGAGGATGATCTGTCGACTAACTAATTAACTAACAGGCACTTTTCATGCATGCCCTACTGAGTTCTCGTTTACTGGGAAAATAGTACAAGTCCTTTGCAGGACGTCGTGATGAACCCCAACCAAAAGTTGATTCACTAAGCAATTTTACAATTCAGTCAAATGCCACTGCTTTCTGGAAAAAAAGTCCATGTCAAAGTTCAACTGACTGATGTCGAATTGAACGTCTGCCCCGCCGTTGGCGCACTGGAAGTTTAAACGCAAGTGCATGAAGTCACGCGACCAGGGGTTTGCAGAAATCAGGCTTGAATTTGGGGGTCCTCTCCTTTCTTGTTTGTTTAACCAAACTCTGATAGTAAATCCATCATGCATCTAGTGCAGTCTGGTCACACAAGATCTATGCAACTAACATCATCATGCCGCCAGACAGTTATAAACTTATAGAAAGCAGCTCTCAACAGTGCCCGCTGGTGAGAATCTCCATCATTGCCAGTTCCGCTGTCTCAGGCTGGCTGATAAGATACAGAGGAGATCGGAGCACTTAGGGACTGGTCCGGAGTGTGATGATGAGTGTCTTCACTAATCACTTTAGTTTCCCAGACACGGTGTGTTTATGAGCCAGTTTTCTTTCATTATCAGATTTTCTAGAAAATCTGCACCTTTCTCCTACTTTATTCACGGTATTCTCACAATGAAAGAAATTAAAAGACGAATATCTATTGCTCTTCAAAGAGGGGAACTGCGTGGTCTCGGGGTATGGTGTCCGCCTCGAGTTCTGGAGGTCCCGGGTTCAAACCTTGGCGAGGACCGGGATTTTTTTTTCACGTGGACTTCTAGTAATAAAAGTTCCCTGGTCTCTGGTGCTACGGAGTTCGTGCACTGAGCTGAGATTCTCCAGACGGAGCACTTATGGGTTACACCCGTGTGCCGTGAAGTTGATCCGTCGACAAAACTGAACTAAATTTCAAAGACTAAAACAAGTGAATGAATTATGGAGTAGGACAGACAGAACTTAAAAAAAATAGATTCTTAAGAGCATGCAATTTTCCCATTGCAATATACGCCTTTGAGACCTAGACACTTGCTAAACAAGCTGAACAGAACATAAATGCCTTTGAATATAAATGTTATAGACGAGTTCTATAATAATATCTCGAATACAGAAAAGAACAAATGCATCCATACTTCAAGAGCTGAATGTTGAAGAAGGTTGGCTATTAAAGACGATAAAGCAAAGAAATTTGAAATATTTTGGTCACTTGAAACGTCATGAAAGTTTGGAGATAACAATAATGGAGGCGTATATGCCTGGGAAGAGAGGAAGAGGAAGGCCAAAAAAGAAGATGGGTGCAGGATGTGGCAAACGATCTCCAGATGGCTGTATCAGACGCCAAGGTCTTATGACATCTTGCTTATGACCGAGACGTTTTGCAGAAGGTTGTTATAGAAGCGAGGTTCTGCAAAAGAGAATGTTCTTAGTCGTTAATGTCCATCATCGTGCTAGTCCACCCCTGCCTCTTCGTTCAGCAACCATACCTGTCATTACTGTTCGGACTAAACCACTTTAACGTTTGTTTGTTTTCTTTATTCGCCCGTTCGCTTTGAACTCAAGCGTAGTCTAAACACACTTCTTCTAGTAGCACTGGACTGAATTTTGCGTGTGGATTAGCTTCTCCAATTATCAGTGTGCCTCGCCATCAGGCGAACCCACGCCCACTTCAGAGGTACTTGTAATTTACGTCCCCAAGTCAAGGACGAGAAGTCAACATTTTAGTCCAACTGTCCGGTGTAGGGGTTGAACCCCTTACCTTGGCATCAACACACCGGATGGTTAAGTACGCGCCATGCTGAACTTCGTGGCGTTTAAAGGGGCACTGTTCTTGAGTGTAAGGACACTAGGGATTCTGCTTCCTTGTCCTGAGTGAATGAGATTGGGATGAAGCGGGAAGTCGCCAGACATAAACATTTTGTTAAGAGCACGAGACATTTGATTAACCAACACAGAACTGGTGCGATCAGTCGATAGACGCTGGCGGAGGAGATGGTACGAAAGGGGTCGGAGCACTTTTAGGTCTGTCCTACGTGCAATGATAACGATCTTCACTAATCATTAATCACTTCAGTCTTTCAGACACGATGCTTTTTATGAGATCGTTTTCTTCCTTGCTCAGGTTTTCTAGAATGTCTGTTTGTTTTTTCCTTGTTATTTATCCACGGTAATCTCTTAGTCGTCTCTAAGATAGAAGAAATACCACAATGTAGTATATGGTCAAAACTGTCATTTTACTGCCTATCGTGCCTTGCGGTGTATGGCAGGGGGGGGGGGGGGGGGGGGGGGGTCTTGAGTCTGAGGAATTATGGCCGCCTGGCTAATGCAGTCGCCGCGAACTGTGCAGGATAGAATTTTCTTTTTGCCCCCGACAGAAAAAATATCCACACCTTACAGGGGATTCGAACGCGGGTCTCCCGGAAGAGAACCCCTTCGTTCTTAGCCACTCCGCCAGCCGCTCCGCATATTATATGGTAAACTGGAATATTCTTAAACAAGTGAATTGGTACAACTATTTCGGAATAGTCATAAGATCTTATGAGGGATGCATTGAAGAGATTAGAACAAGAATCGCCATGGCGAAGTTAACCTTTTGCAAGATGGAAAATGTAGTGATCAATAAAATGTCAATTGCAACGATAATCAGAGCTGTTGAAGTGCTACATAGGACCTGTACTTTTGCTTGGATGTGAAGCGTGGAAAATGAGTAGACAAGCTGAAAAACATCTGATGGCAATGTAAATGTGGTTTCTGTGGAATATGCAAAGAATACAATGGACAGACATAAAAACCTATTAGTAACTTCTATAAGTAGTAAAGGAAAACAGTAAACTGGTTAGAGACATTAGACGTAGACAGTCAAAACGTTTTGGTCACGTTATAAGAAGAAATAAACTACAGAACCTAGTGATAACTGGCAAGATTCAGGCGAAGAACAAGGGGAATGCAGAGAAGTAAATATCTTGATGGCTTTGCCACGTGGCATGTCAGAGACAAGAACACTGAACTGATCTACGACTGTGGACATCGTGTGAGATGGCGAAACATTACCGTCCACGTTTATCGGCATGGCACACGATGATGATAATTCTATAAATTTATATTTAGCATTTAAGTTCAAAATCCTGTATTTTCTTCTTCGGTAATCGTAAAATATCCTTGATTGATCCCCGTTTGTTATCACAGGGAAGAGCCATTGTTTCAGAATGTTTACTTTAACTTGTTTGCCGGCGTTGTTCTATGGTCTCTTAATGCTGTTCTTTATCTTTGAAATTGCAAGAGCCGGTCTCCCCGTGACTTCCTTTTAAGAGTCGCCATTGTTTTTAAGTATAATGACTGGATATTCAAAGTTTGTGACGTTTTTTTTATCTCTTCATTTGTAGACTTTGATAGTTGGTCGATATATAGTTCTATATGTGGACAATGTCAGATCTTAGTCAGATATGACTAGCCCTGGCAAAATGCATCTTAAAACGTACTAAAAACGATTAGTAGTGTGACTCTTCGCTGGCTGTTGAACGAGGGGACGGAGCGCATATGGGAATGTCCTGAATGCAGTGATATCGATTCTTAGCTCAACTGAACTCAACTGAACTCAACTGAACTCAACTCAACTCAACTCGACTCAACTCAAATCAACTAAAAACATACTTCTCTAATAAAATATAAAAGTATAGTAACTACCTGTTTTATAATGTAGTTGTATAGTGAGGTCAGGCTCAGACATAGTCAGATATGACTGGGCTACCTTCTGATTGTAGACGGTACTACCTTACTTATGTTGGCATCGAATGTTGGGCAGGGCTCACAAAACCCGACACTCCACATTGTGCCAACGGATTTGGGTGGAAAAGTGTATTTGGAAGGGTACAGGCCTGACCCTAGTGCGAGAAAATGCAACCTAAAGACTAAATGTCATTTCAGGGCAGACCAGGCCCTTAGCCTTGGTCGGCAACTGGTCTAGGATGGAAGCTCTGAAAGGCAGACAGTATTGCTTTGCTTCTGCAGCTTGTTTGGTCCAGACGTATTGGTGTTACCTTTCCTCTGGAGTAAACTAGGCAGGCTAAGAGAGGGATCATGCTGCATGGGCAACACATGGTCTGTACACTCAGTCCAGACTTTATGTTATGGAGAGGTATAAGTACATTTTACAAGCTATTGTCTGTCAAGACGGCAAGTGCAAGATGCCAGTTATGTTGAAATTGTCATCTAAACAGAAATGTCCGTCAACCATAATTATATCACGTCTCAGAAATCACTATAAGCCAAAGAACAACTGGTAGTACTTAAACCAGCTAAAAAGAGTTGTGATGGATAAGTCGGAGAACGAAAAGACAATGGAAGACATTTTATCGGATTCATCCAAATTTCAGTTTCATTCAAACCCAGCAAACCGGTGGACTTAGATGCGACAGTGAGAAAAGAAATTAAGTCACATTTAGATGGTAAATTCATCAGTGAGGCGACTGCGCAGCTACTCATCACAGAGGCTCACAATACCCCCCTCCCCCAACCATTTGGCCTCCCTAAGTTGCACATGCCTGGGACACCACTTAGAACTATTTACTCGATGGTCAACTTTGCCCAACACAGGATGGCTACATGGTTTGTCGACATTCTTAAACCAGTGCGACAGTCATTCGAATCCTTAATACTACAAGATCCATTTGAGCTGGTCGAACTATTGGTCATCACTGATCTTAAGCATTAGCAGATGTCGTCAAATGACATTAAATCTGTTTTCACTAGCGTCCCCCTGGGTAAAACACTAATGATAATATGTGATCGCATAAAAGTAAGGAAACTAAAGTTAGACATACCAACATTCAAGCTCAATAAACTACTATTACTGCTGTGCACGTCAAATATTACACTAAATTTTCCAACGGACATCTTTGTGACGCAATTTAAAGAAAATAAAGCATTGACTATTAGGGACCTGTTTCTACACATCCACTCCACTGCCATGATCCGATTTAACAATGTCATAGATCATGGCATTGTTCAGAAGGAAAGTCTAGTTTGTATACTAGACCGTGAAAAGGGCTAGCCTGTGGGAACTTTTCAGAGAGCGTCAAAAACGCCATGAGTCGCTCCGAGAAAGGCAGAGCATCTCCTTGAACGACATCCTGGGTTTGACCACGGTCAAGTGTGACCCTGGTCCCGTTGCAAGTAGCAATGGCCATAGATTGTGCCGCTACCATATCGTTAGAGTAATGGTGTTGAGTTCACAAGTGTTAGATAGTATTGTTGGACATGTATAATTGCGTAAATGTGTTCTACCAGTTTATAGTTTGAGTTGGTACAGAATCAAAGAGTAACATTTGCATGTAACCAGCCATAATGGTGAGATGTCGACGGCTGTATGTCAATCAATCAATCATGTGCCATGCCGGAAAGCGCGGACGGTCATGACTCGCCATTTCACTCGATCACCAGAGTCGTGGATCAGCTCAGTATTCCTGTCTCGCCAATGCCATGTGGCCAAGCCATCCATGTAATTTCCTCTCGGTCTTTCTCTTGGTCTGTTCCCTTCTGCCAAGTAGCAGGTGTGACGCAATAGGATAAATTATAAATAGCAGAGAATCCTAAAAACAAAACGTTAAGAAAACCAAACACATGACGTGTCAACACAGAAACGTCATCAAAGATCGTCAACATCAACAACGGGAGACTGACTTGGGAAATTCTACAGAACGCGCCGAGCATGATGAGGCAATTACTTCACGGGATTACTAATGTTGCTACTTATATGGACGATATATGTATACATACAGCTGACATAGACACACACGTTTGAATATTGAAACAAGTGTTCCAAAGAATTCTACAACATGGTCTGAAAGCGAAACTGAGCAAGGTCGAAATAGGATTCACTGAAATACAATTTCTTGGTCATAGAATTTCAGACGGGTTCCGTAAAACAGACCCACAGGTAGTTACCAAGATTTTGAACATTAAACCTCCTACCAACAAAAACGAACTTAGGAGTTTGCTAGGTCTTATTAATTATTATCATAAATTTATTCATAATTTTGCTGATATGACAGCAACGTTTTCAGAACTGTTGAAGAAAGGTCAGCCTACTAAGATTATCTGGACAAATGAACACGACAAAATCTTACAACAAATTAAAACTCTTTTTAGTACTTATCCTATTCTCAATCTTCCAGATATTTCAAAAGATTTATTACAGACAGATGCGAGTTTTCATGACATATCTGCAATCCTCCTCCAAATTCACGACGGCAAGTTACATCCAGTTCTCTATTTCAGTAAGAAACTTTCAGAAACACAGAGAAATTATGCAATCACTGAATTTGAGGCATTAACTCTAATTTAAAGTGTGAATAAGTTCTCTAGATACCTGCTCGGTAGGAAATTCTAGTCCTATCAGATAACAAATCGTTACAGGTCTTTAAATCTGGCCATCCAAAGAATTCCAGAATACACAGATGGTCTCTTCTGTTACAAGACTACGAGTTTGATATATGTCATATCCCAGGCAAGGATAATAACTTAGCAGATCTTCTTAGTAAACTCTAGAATTCCTATCTCCTATCTGCTATCACATTTCATGTTAATTGTTTGCGTGCATACATGTAGTACAACAGGCCAATTGCTTATTTTATTTCGTTGACACCCAAATGGAATTTCTATACAAACACAATAAACATTCCAATATATATTAGTTACAGATTAAGTATCTTCAGATATATGCATATTTTGTTGATTTAATTTATTGGCAGAAGACGAGGACAATAGTTGTTAGGCCAATGCTGTTATAGTGATACACGGACTGGTGAGGTGGTCAGTGCATTTATTTTACTCCAATGGTGTGCGCGAGTGACTGTACATTTGGACACGTTTCTGGAACTTCACAATTTCATCAGGAACTACGTGCGATTTTGATGGAGCGACACCAGTGTTTGTTATTATTAATTAATTTAACTTATTTACACATTTACTTTAGTCATGTGAACTTTTATTCATTTATATTTCACAGCATTGATTAAATTCACAGTTGTCATCATTAATCGAATCCACATTTTTCAGCATTAGTCGAATTCACATTTATGAGCATTAATCGAATTCACTTGTTTTATCATTGGTCGAATTCACATCTCACATCTTAGATCAATTTCACTTGTTACATCATTAATCAGATTCACATGCCACGTCAGTAATCAGATTAGTATTTCACATTAGAGGTCGAATTCATATCTTGAAGATTCGATCAGATTCACATATCATGTTATAGATGAAATTCACATATAACATAAGTACTCAGATTCACATTTCACATCATCGGGTTTATTCACACGTCACATTAATTTCACGAACGCATAGATTCAGAGTATACCTCATGATTTTTTTCATCACACTGACGGTGAGAGGATCATATCATTCGTACATTTACTCTATCATTTCTGTGAATTCTTCTTCATGGTTCACTCATCACGAGGTCGATGGGAGAATCATATAATTCATATTAATTTGACATATTACGTCATACATTGTTGAAAGATTTATAATATATGAAGATATTTAAGTTGTTACATACATATTTGTTTGGTAGAATGCAGATAAATCTTATATTGAACACGTACACGTTACAGTTCAGACGAAAAACAGTACAGATTCTATATTATGATATATCAGGATGAATAGCCTGACACAATGAAAGTATGTGCATATTATGCAAATTTTCTTTATTTCAGGTTTAAGTGTTATGATTAATTAAATACTAGTTCATATGCTGCATATGGTTATTTAAGATTATGATTGTCCTAGTTCGGCAAGAATAGACTGATTGTAGTTTTTAGATTACCGTCAACACACGAGGCGACAATAATGATGTCACATATTGAAAGTGATTCGACACAGCATTCCTTACTGCACGAAGCGAGCATAGCCAGACCTAAATTGACACTCAACATATAACCGTCACGACGAAAGGAAGGAAACGGATATGAATTTATACGTCAACCACTACTAAGGCAGAAAGCCTCACATATCAACGTAACGAGGATAGATGACATAGCAGAGGAAAAATAAAATGAGATTATAGTTATAAGTCAAAACTAATGTAAACGGATTGGTACCAGTCAATCACACACGTCCCCTCACTCGGGTTTTTTTAACTTAGGGTGTGGACGCTTGTCGGTTTCGACAAATGAGGGACTAGACTGTAGTATAGTATAGTATAGTTAGCACAGCCCTCCCATAGACAGTGCTACACGACGTCTACCGTTGGGTGTAGATAAGAGTGCGTGCCCGACGTATTATAATAATTTTTTCAATTAGATTTTGTGTGTGATTGATAGGAGACCATACCTTCGTATTAGCACAATATATGACTCATTGCGTCTGCACTGCTACTTGTCAGGGTCGACTAATCGACAACAGTTTAAAATTATTGCATCATTTTCAAAGGGGAGGGGGCATACTGCCAAGTAGCAGGTGTGACGCAATAGGATAAATTATAAATAGCAGAGAATCCTAAAAACAAAACGTTAAGAAAACCAAGCACGTGACGTGTCAACACAGAAACGTCATCAAAGATCGTCAACATCAACAACGGGAGACTGACTTGGGAAATTCTACAGAGCGGCAGCTCGTGTTGATTAAGGAAATATCGGTCGGCTAAATACAGACTTTATACCGCATCAGTGGCTGAATTAGTAATTGGAATGGACGAAACACTATGTGGACACAACGTATATCGAAGCTACAAATCGACGGGCGGATAAATGCAGAATCCTGATGTCTGAATATTGGCAGAAAGGACATTGCGAAGATCGAGAGAAGGACGTTTGGACGAGCGAGGACATTATTTTATAATTCTAGTGTGGAAGGCTTTGGACATGCTAATAATATTCATTTTTATTATACTACTGCCCGCCTGGTCAGAACAGATCATTGTGTATTAATGTCATTGTTGCAAGCCTGAGCACTGCGGAAAATAAACAACGTTTCAACCTTCAAAGTCTACTGGAGTAGATTTCCTTCTTCAGTTCAGGTTTGGCTTCTTGAATCTGCATTTGGCGACAGTTTCTTACGAGTTGTATTTGTTATAACGTTATACTGTGGGAATTAATATTATTTACCCCGAGATGTCGTCTGGCAGATCATGGGGGATCATTTGGCACCTTCGATCTTGCCAGTTGTCACTAAGTTCTCCAATCCATTTCTTCTCATAACATGTCCAAAAAATTTTGACTGTCTACGTCTAATTTCTCTAATCAATTTTCCGATTTTCATTTGTCTCATGTTGTACGTGGTCATTGATTTTTCTGTCTGTCCATGGTATTCTTTGCATTTTCCTCAGAAACCACATTTCTGCAGCCATCAGATGTTTTTCAGATTGACTGCACATTATCCAAGTTTCACATCCACACAAAAGAACAGGCTATATGTATCCCCTCAACACTATTTTTCTCGTTTCAATTGACATCTTTGTATTGGTAAGAATGTTTTTCATCTTGCTAAAAGCTAATTTCGCCATGGCGATTCTTGTTCTAATCTCTTCAAGGCATCTCCCATCAGATGTTATGACTGTTCCGAGATAATTGTACCGATTCACTTGTTGAAGAATACTCCCATTTACTTGTATATTGCATTGTGGTACTTCGTTCTTCCTAGTGATGACCATAACCTGTGTCTTCTTACAATTTAATTCCAACCCCAGCTGCTCACTGTGTACACCAACTGCGTCTACTGATTGTTGTAGATATTGTGCATTGTCTGCAATCAATACTGTATCATCTGCATATCTAATGTTATCGATGTTTCGTCCTCCAATGCTGATTCCATTTATATCTTCTACATTCCTGAAAATATTTTCACTGTATAGGGAAAAAAGATCTGGAGACATTACACATCCCTGCCTAACACCTCTCTTAATAGGTTGATATTGTCCCACTTCATTATCAATCCTTATGGCAGCTTGTTGTTTCCAATATATGTTTTTTTTATAAGTTTAATGTCTTTCCCATCAATTTGTAGATCTGCAAGCATATCTACCATGTTGACATGTCTAACTCTATCAAAAGCCTTTGTGTAGTCAATAAAGCAAAGGTGTATATCCTTGTTTACTTCTATAGCACGTTCAATAACTGTTCGCAGCATATACACAGCATTTACTGTACCATTTCCTTCTACAAACCCACATTGTTCTTCCCCTATTTCAGGTTGTATTTTCTTCCTCACTCTTTGCATGATACTTCGTAGCAAAATCTGTGTAATGTGGCTCATTATACTAATTGTTCTATGTTGATCACATTCCAAGGTTCCTGATTTCTTTGGGATTGCAATAAATACTGAGTTACATAATTCAGAAGGTATATCTCCAGTATCATATAATGTGTTCAGCAGTCTGGTGACTTGATCTAGTCCAAATTCTTCTAAAGCTTTAATCATTTCTGTTGTTATGTTATCTGTACCAGGGGCCTTGCCAGCTTTCATATGCTTAAGAACATTTCGAACCTCCATCTTCAAAATTGGCGGCCCTTCATTATTAAATCTAATATCATACTGTTCCTCTCTATTATCATTATAAAGGTTTTTCACATAATCTGTCCATACATGTAGAATCTGATCTTTTTCTATTATGATTTTGCCATCTTTAGTTTTTAGACAGCCTGTTGATGTACTTGTTCTTTTATTAGTGAGATCCTGAATTCTTTTGTGCACTAATTTGGTATTATGACTGTTGTGTTGTTTTTTAATGTCTAAGCACTTTTCCTCAAGCCATGCTTCTTTTGCCTCCTTACATAATATTCTGACTTGTCTGTGAATTTCTTCATATTTGGCAGGATTATTTTTGTTGAGTCTTCTTGTTTCCATTAGGTGTAAAATTTCTTCTGTCATCCATTTCTTACGACCCACCTTCTTTAATTTTGGAATAGTTGTTTCTGCAGCCAAACTGATTGAATTCTTCAACATTTCCCATTGATCATCCACATCCTGGAATAATATCTCTAGATCAGACAATATATCAAATCTGTTCTGTACTTCTATGCTGAATTTCTTTTTTTGTATTTGCTTGTCATTACCCAATGTACACAAATCATATTTAGTGTTTCCTGTTATATACTTGACTTTCTTCAACTTTATCCTCAGTGTTCCTGTACGTAGTCTGTGGTCACTATAACAATCAGCACTGGAAACTGTTTTTGCTATTGTTAGTGCGTTTCTAAATCTTCTGCTAATCAGAATGTAGTCAATCTGGTTTCTGATCCTGCTATCAGGACTCCTCCATGTCCATAATCTTCTAGGGTGTTGCTTAAAATAGGTGTTTCCTGCAATCATTTCCTGTTCTTTTGCCCACTCTACGAGTCTGTATCCTCTTTCATTTCTCTCACCTAAACCATAGTTTCCTACTGTGTATCTATCACCTTGATTTCCTACTTTTGCATTGAAGTCTCCTATTATGATGTTTATTTCTGAATTTTTACATTTCTTTAAGGTATGTCACCCCACTCAATTATACATGAACTCCCCAAGAAGAAGAAACAAACCTCAGATGCATCGCGCAGTAACCACGGGGTGAACAACAAGATTTATATATACATGTGTGTGTGTGTGTGTGTGTGTGTGTGTGTGTGTGTGTGTGCGCGCGCGCGCACAAAGATTAAAACACACCGCACGTTGTGGCAGATATGTATTCATCCTGTGGCATCCACCATAAACCAAACCCACAAGAACACTTCCTTGAGTATTGACCATGAACATAGAGACAACTTACCGTTCTTATACATCCTAATCCAACGTCGAGAGCATGGTACCATCCAAAAAGAACATGCACTGGCCAAAACCTGAACTTCAATTGCTTTGCACCCATCCAATATAAGCGTGGTTTAGTACGAATTCTATATAATCCGGCTAGAAATATTTACTCCGACGACACACTAAAGGAAGAACTAAACACCATTCACCAGATTCTGGTATGGGTATTCAATCGGTTTCATCAAGTGTCACTCCCAGCCACACAAACCCACCTCCACAGAAGCAACGGTTCCCAAGCTGCTAGAGTTTCTTCAGCTAAGCTTTCGATGAGACGATGTAATGAAACGAATACACGATCGACTTAAAACAACTATAAACCGAACATTCTTTGCTGCTGAACCAGTGATCAGATATAAAAACCACCCCGATACATACTCCATCTGTAAAAGAATTATTGTCTCCGTACACCAAATCACACTGCATTTATCAATTCCAGTGCGGTGCTAAGCAATTTACATGGGTAGAATTGACAGACAATTAGCATATCGAGCAACTGAAAATATACGAGTGCAGGTGGAAAAGAGAGTTAATCAAAGTCGGCCATCGTTGAAACATTTGTTTATTAGCAATCAAAGAGTTAATAATGAAAACGCATTTTGTAAACTGTATCCCACGAACAATAATCGATCGCTCAAATATATGGAAGTATTATCGATTAGGCGATTCCAGCCCTTGCTATGCAAAGAGGACCTCATTTTACATCTTTGACTACCGTGGGGGACGCTTTTCGCACGTCGCATTTCCTTCATTTTCAGACAGAACAGTGATGGAGAGTATTGTTTCCAGAAGTAGAGGGAGTGGGCCCAAACTCTACAGACACCTTGGTCATGAAAATACACAAGGCACGGGAACTGGTGAGGGACCGAGATTCATTCCACGGGCCGAGATGGAACTGCTTTGCTGCAAAGAACTTACTACAGGATGATAATGGTGTTGGTTATGATGATGGTGATAACGGTGATGATGATGGTGATAACGGTGATGATGGTAATGGTGATGGTGGTGATGGCGATGTTGATGGTGATAGTGGTGATAATGATGATGGTAATGTTGGTGATAACGGTGATGATGATGGTGATAACGGTGATGATGATGGTGATAATGGTGATGATGATGGTGATAACGGTGATGATGGTGGTGATGATGATGGTGATGGTGGTGATGGTGGTGATGATAACGGTGATGATGGTGGTGATAGTGATAACGGTGATGATAATGGTAATGATGATGGTGATAACGGTGATGGTGGTGATGATGATGGTGATAACGGTGATGATGGTGGTGATGATGGTGGTGATAACGGTGATGATGGTGGTGATGATGATGGTGATAACGGTGATGGTGGTGGTGATGATGATGGTGATAACGGTGATGGTGGTGGTGATGATGATGGTGATAACGGTGATGGTGGTGGTGATGATGATGGTGATAACGGTGATGATGATGGTGATGGTGATAACGGTGATGATGATGGTGATAATGATAATGGTAATGATGATGGTGATAACGGTGATGGTGGTGGTGATGGTGATGGTGATAACGGTGATGGTGGTGGTGATGATGATGGTGATAACGGTGATGATGATGGTGATGGTGATAATGGTGATGGTGGTGGTGATGATATTGGTGATAACGGTGATGGTGGTGGTGATGATGGTGATGATGGTGGTGATAACGGTGATGATGATGGTGATGATGGTGGTGATAACGGTGATGATGGTGGTGATGATGATGGTGATAACGGTGATGATGGTGGTGATGATGATGGTGATAACGGTGATGATGATGGTGATGGTGATAACGGTGATGATGATGGTGATAATGATAATGGTAATGATGATGGTGATAACGGTGATGGTGGTGGTGATGATGATGGTGATAACGGTGATGATGGTGGTGATGATGATGATGATAACGGTGATGATGATGGTGATGGTGATAACGGTGATGATGATGATGATAATGATAATGGTAATGATGATGGTGATAACGGTGATGATGGTGGTGATGATATTGGTGATAACGGTGATGGTGGTGGTGATGATGGTGATGATGATGGTGATAACGGTGATGATGATGGTGATGATGGTGGTGATAACGGTGATGATGGTGGTGATGATGATGGTGATAACGGTGATGATGGTGGTGATGATGATGGTGATAACGGTGATGATGATGGTGATGGTGATAACGGTGATGATGATGGTGATAATGATAATGGTAATGATGATGGTGATAACGGTGATGGTGGTGGTGATGATATTGGTGATAACGGTGATGGTGGTGGTGATGATGATGGTTATAACGGTGATGATGATTGTGATGGTGATAACGGTGATGATGATTGTGATGGTGATAACGGTGATGATGATTGTGATGGTGATAACGGTGATGATGATTGTGATGGTGATAACGGTGATGATGATGGTGATAATGATAATTGTAATGATGATGATGATAACGGTGATGGTGGTGGTGATGATGATGGTGGTAACGGTGATGATGATTGTGATGGTGATAACGGTGATGATGATAGTGATAATAATAATGGTAATGATGATGGTGATAACGGTGATGGTGGTGGTGATGATGATGGTGATAACGGTGATGATGATTGTGATGGTGATAACGGTGATAATGATAATGGTAATGATGATGGTGATAACGGTGATGATGATTGTGATGGTGATAACGGTGATGATGATGGTGATAATGATAATGGTAATGATGATGATGATAACGGTGATGGTGGTGGTGATGATGATGGTGATAACGGTGATGGTGGTGGTGATGATGATGGTGATAACGGTGATGATGGTGGTGATGATGATGGTGATAACGGTGATGATGGTGGTGATAACGGTGATGATGATGGTGATGATGATGGTGATAACGGTGATGATGGTGGTGATGATGGTGGTGATGATGATGGTGATGATGGTGATAACGGTGATGATGATGATGGTGATGGTGATAACGGTGATGATGATGGTTATAACGGTGATGATGATAGTGATGATGATGGTGATAACGGTGATGATGGTGGTGATGATGGTGGTGATGATGATGGTGATAACGGTGATGATGGTGGTGATGATGATGGTGATAACGGTGATGATGATAGTGATGATGATGATGATAACGGTGATGATGGTGGTGATGATGATGGTGATAACGGTGATGATGACGGTGATGATGATGGTGATTTCGGTGATGATGGTGGTGATGATGGTGGTGATGATGGTGGTGATGATGATGGTGATGATGGTGATAACGGTGATGATGATGATGATGGTGATAACGGTGATGATGGTGGTGATGATGGTGGTGATGATGATGGTGATAACGGTGATGATGGTGGTGATGATGATGGTGATAACGGTGATGATGGTGGTGATGATGGTGGTGATAACGGTGATGATGGTGGTGATGATGATGGTGATAAATGTGATGATGGTGGTGATGATGATGATGATGATGATAACGGTGATGATCGTAGTAATGATGATGGTGATAACGGTGATGGTGGTGGTGATGATGATGGTGATAACGGTGATGGTGGTGGTGATGATGATGGTGATAACGGTGATGGTGGTGGTGATGATGATGGTGATAACGGTGATGGTGGTGTGATGATGATGGTGATAACGGTGATGATGATGGTGATAACGGTGATGATGAAGGTGATAATGATAATGGTAATGATGGTGATAACGGTGATGGTGGTGGTGATGATGATGATGGTGATAACGGTGATGGTGGTGGTGATGATGATGGTGATAACGGTGATGGTGGTGGTGATGATGATGGTGATAACGGTGATGGTGGTGGTTATGATGATGGTGTTAACGGTGATGATGGTGGTGATGATGATGGTGATAACGGTGATGATGGTGGTGATGATGATGGTGATAACGGTGATGATGGTGGTGATGATGATGGTGATAACGGTGATGATAGTGGTGATGATGATGGTGATCACGGTGATGATGATGGTGATGGTGATAACGGTGATGATGATGGTCATAATGATAATGGTGATGATGATGGTGATAACGGTGATGATGGTGGTGATGATGATGGTGATAACGGTGATGGTGGTGGTGATGATGATGGTGATAACGGTGATGATGATGGTGATGGTGATAACGGTGATGATGATAGTGATAATGATAATGGTGATAATGATGGTGATAACGGTGATGATGGTGGTGATGATGATGGTGATAACGTTGATGGTGGTGGTGATGATGATGGTGATAATGGTGATGATGATGGTGATGGTGATAACGGTGATGATGATGGTGATAATGATAATGGTGATGATGATGGTGATAACAGTGATGATGGTGGTGATGATGATGGTGATAACGGTGATGATGATGGTGATGGTGATATCGGTGATGATGATGGTGATAATGATAATGGTAATGATGATGATAACGGTGATGATGATGGTGATAACGGTGATGATGGTGGTGATGATGATGGTGATAACGGTGATGATGATGGTGATGATGATGGTGATAACGGTGATGATGGTGGTGATGATGGTGGTGATAACAGTGATGATGGTGGTGATGATGATGGTGATAATGGTGATGATGATGGTGATAATGGTGATGATGATGATGATGATGATAACGGTGATGATGATGGTGATAACGGTGATGATGGTGGTGATAATGGTGTTGATGGTAATGGTGATGGTGGTGATGGCGATGTTGATGATGGTGATAATGGTGATAATGATGATGGTAATGATGGTGATTACGGTGATGATGATGATGATGATGATGGTGATAACGGTGATGATGGTGGTGATGATGGTGGTGATGATGATGGTGATAACGGTGATGATGGTGGTGATGATGATGGTGATAACGGTGATGATGGTGGTGATGATGGTGGTGATAACGGTGATGATGGTGGTGATGATGATGGTGATAAAGGTGATGATGGTGGTGATGATGATGATGATGATGATAACGGTGATGATCGTAGTAATGATGATGGTGATAACGGTGATGGTGGTGGTGATGATGATGGTGATAACGGTGATGGTGATGGTGATGATGATGGTGATAACGGTGATGGTGGTGGTGATGATGATGGTGATAACGGTGATGGTGGTGGTGATGATGATGGTGATAACGGTGATGATGATGGTGATAACGGTGATGATGAAGGTGATAATGATAATGGTAATGATGGTGATAACGGTGATGGTGGTGGTGATGATGATGATGGTGATAACGGTGATGGTGGTGGTGATGATGATGGTGATAACGGTGATGGTGGTGGTGATGATGATGGTGATAACGGTGATGGTGGTGGTTATGATGATGGTGTTAACGGTGATGATGGTGGTGATGATGATGGTGATAACGGTGATGATGGTGGTGATGATGATGGTGATAACGGTGATGATGGTGGTGATGATGATGGTGATAACGGTGATGATAGTGGTGATGATGATGGTGATCACGGTGATGATGATGGTGATGGTGATAACGGTGATGATGATGGTCATAATGATAATGGTGATGATGATGGTGATAACGGTGATGATGGTGGTGATGATGATGGTGATAACGGTGATTGTGGTGGTGATGATGATGGTGATAACGGTGATGATGATGGTGATGGTGATAACGGTGATGATGATAGTGATAATGATAATGGTGATAATGATGGTGATAACGGTGATGATGGTGGTGATGATGATGGTGATAACGTTGATGGTGGTGGTGATGATGATGGTGATAATGGTGATGATGATGGTGATGGTGATAACGGTGATGATGATGGTGATAATGATAATGGTGATGATGATGGTGATAACAGTGATGATGGTGGTGATGATGATGGTGATAACGGTGATGATGATGGTGATGGTGATATCGGTGATGATGATGGTGATAATGATAATGGTAATGATGATGATAACGGTGATGATGATGGTGATAACGGTGATGATGGTGGTGATGATGATGGTGATAACGGTGATGATGATGGTGATGATGATGGTGATAACGGTGATGATGGTGGTGATGATGGTGGTGATAACAGTGATGATGGTGGTGATGATGATGGTGATAACGGTGATGATGATGGTGATAATGGTGATGATGATGATGATGATAACGGTGATGATGATGGTGATAACGGTGATGATGGTGGTGATAATGGTGTTGATGGTAATGGTGATGGTGGTGATGGCGATGTTGATGATGGTGATAATGGTGATGGTGGTGGTGATGATGATGGTGATAACGGTGATGGTGGTGGTTATGATGATGGTGTTAACGGTGATGATGGTGGTGATGATGATGGTGATAACGGTGATGATGGTGGTGATGATGATGGTGATAACGGTGATGATGGTGGTGATGATGATGGTGATAACGGTGATGATAGTGGTGATGATGATGGTGATCACGGTGATGATGATGGTGATGGTGATAACGGTGATGATGATGGTCATAATGATAATGGTGATGATGATGGTGATAACGGTGATGATGGTGGTGATGATGATGGTGATAACGGTGATGGTGGTGGTGATGATGATGGTGATAACGGTGATGATGATGGTGATGGTGATAACGGTGATGATGATAGTGATAATGATAATGGTGATAATGATGGTGATAACGGTGATGATGGTGGTGATGATGATGGTGATAACGTTGATGGTGGTGGTGATGATGATGGTGATAATGGTGATGATGATGGTGATGGTGATAACGGTGATGATGATGGTGATAATGATAATGGTGATGATGATGGTGATAACAGTGATGATGGTGGTGATGATGATGGTGATAACGGTGATGATGATGGTGATGGTGATATCGGTGATGATGATGGTGATAATGATAATGGTAATGATGATGATAACGGTGATGATGATGGTGATAACGGTGATGATGGTGGTGATGATGATGGTGATAACGGTGATGATGATGGTGATGATGATGGTGATAACGGTGATGATGGTGGTGATGATGGTGGTGATAACAGTGATGATGGTGGTGATGATGATGGTGATAACGGTGATGATGATGGTGATAATGGTGATGATGATGATGATGATAACGGTGATGATGATGGTGATAACGGTGATGATGGTGGTGATAATGGTGTTGATGGTAATGGTGATGGTGGTGATGGCGATGTTGATGATGGTGATAATGGTGATAATGATGATGGTAATGATGGTGATTACGGTGATGATGATGATGGTAACATTGATGATGTTGATTATGATGGTGATAATCATGATCATGATTTTGTGTGATGATGATAATGGCGATGATGATGAGCGGGTATTATAAACGCTCGAAACGCGAACACAGTTCCTCGAGTTTTTCACACTAGAGAGACAATTATATACAGGAAGTCTTCTATCTTTTGGAATTCTTGCAGCACATTATTTAGCACTGTAACGATAAAATAATAGAGAATTGCACGGCAGCACACCAGAAGACCTGTGGTATAAATTCATAGCGGGGTTACACAGAATGAAAACATTCTTTATCAAGTGTTTGTAAAGACTTAATGGTTTCAATGTCGTTTGGTGCAATCACACGTTTACACATTGTCAGTTATTAAAACTATCGACTTCAAATTATCGATATACGTTTTCAAATTCTCATTTCCTTCTCCTTCTTACTTCTTCTTTTCCTCATTCAATGTATTTTCTACCTCATCTTCCGCCTACTCCTCCCTATTCGTCCTTTTCTTTTTCATCGCCTTCTTCCTACTCCTCCTCCTATTCGTCCTCCTCTTCTTCCATCTTTTCCTCTTCCTACTTTCCATCTTTGCCTCCCCCACCCACCCCCACCCTCTGTGACCTCTTTCGGATTCTACATCACTGTTCTTTTTTCCCTTCTGATGGGAGGTAACATGTTACGATATATTATATAAACCATCAGAATTGATTCAGTCAACCATCATGGCCGATTCCAGATCCAGCTGTCAGAGAAGAAACAAATCCTTCTACTACTAAGATTAAACCTATACTACTGCGTTGATAAGCAAACTTACAACTCACAATGTCACTGTAACGCCATGTCCAGCTGTTAGCACTATACGACACGTTATATTAACGACGAGTTGAAAGTTCTATGCTTTTTGTTTTTAACAAACTTATCTAGTGGTCATCACGGGACTGGTGATAAGATTTTACGATGGCTAGACAGGCGGAATTTGAACGAAAGTAGGTATATTCAAAGCTTCTCATATTTGAACTGAACGTGTGCGTATGCATTTGTTTCGTTAACAGGTTCTCTCGCTTTCTCTCGGCCTAGCATTCCATATTAACCGGAACTGCTACAGCAACGATTTATCAGAATAATGGAGAAGTCAGAGGTCAGGTTTGTGATAAAATTAATGACGTTATGTTACATTACATCTATAGAAATACTCGGTGAGGTAGAACCAGTGTTTCACGATTCCCACCATTCGTGTGCGGTAATAAAAGACTGGAGTAGAAGTGTAAGTGTAACCGCTCAAATGCAGCTGATCTGCAAAGACTTGTGAAATCTAAACACAGACGGCATAAATAAAATATTGCACGATTTCCTGCCTGGAATATTTCGAGGACTAGAGTCGATTCATGATTCGATATGTTCCAGCAATCGATTATTGTTCCTGCAAGTTTTGCAACGTGCAACGGTTAAATGTTACTATTCTTTCCCTCCATTATGGGATTTGGTAACATACGGGCTAAGTAAACACACCATAGAAATTACCTCTTCGGGCGGCTGTTATCAGCGCCTTATCTTCAGCGTTAAAACCTCCATTACAAGGTTTGTGCATCTATTACCTTGTCTGTAGTTTCCTCCAGGTCATTGTGAGATGTGTATTCTGTTTTGTGACTGGTTGATTCCAAGTGACAGCACTATGAGCTAGGTGACGATACTTTCATTTAGGTGTCCCCTTTTATTACGATGACATGAGATTATTTCCAGATGCTGCCTTTGCTGCTCACAGAATATGACTGTCGTGTTTCGGTTGGCAAGGTTTAAGTTCTTCCACATTCGTGATGTGTCAATTGCCTTATTTCATATATTTTCATGCCCTGGGTGTCAATTGCCGTGTTTCATATATTTTCATGCCTAGGGGTCAACCTTGGTGTCATTCTTCCCGTGCTTCTTTGTCTTCCAGGAACTCTAGGTCTTCCATTACTGCTATTTTCATACCACTTGAGTGTTTGCTTTCTTTGTGTGTTTCATTCTCCCGCTTTGAACTGAAGCTAGTCCATACACATGCTACTACCTATAGTAGCACGTGACTGAATTTTGCGTGTGGATTAGCTTTCCCTATTTCCGGTATCCCCCGCCAACAAGCGAACTCACTCCGACTTCTGAGGTACTTGTAATTTACGTCCACAAGTCAAGGATGAGAAGTCAACATTTTAATTAAGTGTAGGGGTTAAACCCGATGCCTTGTTATCAGCACACCGGATGTTTAATATTGAGCGCTTAATCATTCGGCCATGCTGACCCCCTGCCAGAGGAGTGTTCGTATAGTTGTATAGGTGTGTCTTTGTTTTGTGTGTGCTGGCCAAGGTTTTGTTATCTGTGATGTAAAGCTTTACCGTCTACTTCTGGTCTTTTGGTGATTCATTCATTGTGTTCGTATAGCACTGCGTCTTCTCGCTAAGTGAGCTGAACACCGGCCATCTATTCCTCTGTGGGACCAGGTGGAGAAAGCGGGGGAACGAACGAACGAACGAACGAACGAACGATCAAACTTTAGTTTCACAGGTCACGCAAATTGGGCACGCAGGCCCATCTTACATTTGGCACTTCCAATCACTCATCTTTCGTTCATCAATTGTGCATGTTACATTCACAAAGGAAAACAACATTGTCAATTGAATGCGAGCCCCTATGTGGACAGGATAATATGGCGGGAGGTCGGCAGGGGTTCTGAACAAATCTCAAAACTGAGAGGGAAGACCAGGAGAACTTGCAATCAGATGGCAGATTGAACAATGACTCTTCGCTGGCTGTTGACCGAGGGGATAGAGCGCGTGTGGGCATGTCCTGTGGGCAGTTATGTCGGTTCTTAGCTCGACTCAACTCCTCCGTGTATACGGGTCTACACACTGTGATTTTTCTACCACATCACTGACCCATTGCAAGAAACTACTTCAGGACATTTGTTTTTAAAGTAAAGGACCCTTTAACACGGCTTGAAAAAAAAAACGCCTTTTACACGGCTATTTCGTCACCCTGCTACTGAGTTGAGTGCGTGGAGCGACACTGTAAGCTGTGAATTTCGTGTGGAGTGCTTTTATGTTTGTCAGGGGTTGTTTGTAGCGTGAACCGCATGTTCAGAAAAATGGCGGCCGGCTGGTCGCTGAACTAACTTGGTTGCCTTCTGCAGTAATGTGTGGCTACTAGTCATATACATATGGTTCTAGCCTATACTTGTATAAACCAAACGGCACACAATAGGCAATGTGGTCAACATCACATAGGCCACTTTTTACTGTCATGTCATCTACTGCCTGTAATATCTTGCGGTGTATGACAGGGGGGTCATGAGCCTGAGGAATTAAGACCGTCTGGCTAGTGCAGTCGCCGCGAACTGTGCAGGTTAGTGGGGTTTTTTTTCCTGGCAGAAATAAAATCCACACCTTACCAAGCATTCTAACCCTGGTCTCCGGAGAAACCGGCATTCTTAACCAATCGGCCAGCCGCTCTTTCCAGTACACTTTTTAGGTTGGGATAACCTGAGAGCCAAGGTCACTTTTGGAGAGAAACAAATAACATTATCGTCTCGATGTACATTTGAATGCACAGTCACATGGTATTCACCGCGGCACCGCGACTCCCAATGACAAAGGTCAACATATTTGACTGTCTGGGGTGGAAAGACTTAAATCGAAAGGTCAGATTATCCAGAAAGATGTATAGTATGTCTTGATAACATTTCTATCAGGGAACAAACATCTTGTTTGTTTTGCTAACTTCTAAGTAATTACAGAGACCAAACGAGGAATCAATTGTTCCATTTTTAAACCACCGAAGAAATTCTTTCGTTAATGGCTTTTATAAAAGAATGGAAATTGAAAGCTCGTTAAAGACTTTCTTTGACTTGAACTAGCTGACTGACTGACTGACTGGCACTTTGCCGTCTTGACAGACGATAGTTTGTAAAAGGGTGACTTGGAGAAAGCCAAATCACTGGGGATGAACATGTTCAAAGTCACAGTGGCTAACTTGTTGATCTAATCCTCCCGTAATATCTTGATGCACTTGTTGAATATCCTAGTAGAACTGACATTGTCGCCAGAAGTTGTCTGTACCGCGTTGTGGTAGACATTGAGGAGAAGGTTGTCTATGATGTGGGGTACACCGTTCACTATGGCAATTTTTGGCTTGACCACCCGGGCGTGGACACGATTGTTGACCACATACAAAAATCCACAGCGTCTGTAGAAACGAAGAGTACCAAACATTGCCGCTTTTGGTGGAATCTCCGACGCCTCATATGGAAGGAATAGGGCAACCAGTTCTCTTTGTGAGTTAACTTCTTTGAAGATATCTTCAATGTTCTTTCCATCAGCCCATTGTGTTCTCTTTGTTCTTCTATAGAACGAAATTTCCGCAGCTTCCACATAATTCTTCACTTGTTTGCTAATTGTACATGATTTACTTCCGTACCCCAGAATTAGCTCAATATAGTTCTTAAACACGCTTTCCATCAACTTTATTGGCAAAGACAAATTGCAGATAGTATTCTTCATCTTGTGAAAT
Source organism: Cepaea hortensis (assembly GCA_963921405.1). Classification (NCBI taxonomy): domain Eukaryota; kingdom Metazoa; phylum Mollusca; class Gastropoda; order Stylommatophora; family Helicidae; genus Cepaea; species Cepaea hortensis. The sequence goes on along the minus strand of OY992876.1, from coordinate 121,197,683 downwards.
GCCACCTTTGGCTATTCTCCATTTAACAGATTCAGAGCCAAACAAAAAGTAAGTTTGGACCAAACAAAATTGGATTGCGGGATATGAGAAGTAGTCATGTGTCACAGTTATAACTAAAAATTTTCTTTGATAGCAGACATATTGTATTATAACGCAAGAACAACATTTTGGTGATATATAAGTTCATGGCCGATACGGGAAGTCACTTAAGACGATTATCATCCTATGGCACTTTTTCGGTCAACTTCCTTAATGCATCTTTCATCTACTGTTACTATAGTAACCAAAAGCTTAAATACGTTCATTTCTTTCAGATGTACATCCTTTTCAGTGTGTATCCAACTAGACAGTAAATGCAGACAAGAAAATCCGGCTGCTGTAGAGGCGGAAGTACAGGCTCTGATCTTCGATAATTCTTTAGAAGATGATGCTGCCATTTACACGGATGGGTCGGTCGTCCGAGGAGTGAGAAGTTCATGGGCCTTTACGGCTCAGGCCGGAGGGAAAATTGTGAAGGAAGAGTCTGGCGCTTTTGCTTTGACCACAAGCAGCCTGACTATGGAAGTCATGGCAGTAAGTAAAGCAATAACATAGCTCGAGACACAGACATTCCATCGGGCATGTGTCTTTAGTGACTCTATGGGTATGCTCAGGAAGACAGGGATGGGATGGGTCCGAAGACAGTGGCTGCTGTCTCTGGGGCGGTCTCGGCTGGCAAAGATTAGTTTCATTTTCGTGCCAGGGCATGCGGGTGTAGAAGGGAATGAGCAGGCTGACAGGCTTGCAGGTAGGGCTACTATGGATGGCGGACGAGCCATGGACCAGGCAGAGATTCTGAATGCCCTACGAGAAGTAAGTCGCTTACGAGAACCAAGCGATGACTGGGGATCTACAACCATGGTCAGGCTGCCAGAACAGCAAGTTAAAAGAGGTGTGGCCAAACAAGAACACTACGTAGGAAGCCACAGAAGAGTAATAAACCGACACAGAACTGGTGTCATGAGCCGCTACACGCTGCGGGATTTGCTGAGGAGGGGATCCGAGCACTTATGGACTGAATGGTTCGTTGTGCAATAAGGATGATTTATCGACTAACTAACTAACGTGTTTCAGAATGGATCGTTGACTTTAATGTTGCAATTGGGTGTACACTTTTTCTTTGTAATAACCATTACTTCTGAGTTTGTTTGTTTTTTAATTATTATTATTCATACTAACTCCCTTGTTTTGACTTCCTGTTGCAATTTTATCTGTCATTTCTTGTAACTGTTTCATTTTCAGCGACAAAAACTACGTCATCAGTACAAAGCAGGTTGTTTACATTATGCCCACCAACGGATATTCCTGGCATGTCTTATCTGGATCTCAGCATTATTTCGCTGTACAAATTCAACAGATAAGCTGATAATACACAACCCTGCATAAAACCTTGTTTAATATGTTGAAAAGTTCCTAATTTGATGGCCATTCTTATTGCTGCTCTTTGTTGCCAATACCTGTTGTTTATTATTCTTAGTTGTTTACTATCGATGTTTAACATTTCCAACATTGTAATCATTTCTTCGTGTTTCACCTTATCAAAAGCCTTTTTTTTCGCATATCCTTTACAGGACATCGCTGTCAACATCAGCACATTTCAGCTGATTATTGATTTCTTGGCAAGATTACACTTAGTAGTTTGCCATTGCTTTCTGAGCGACCGGCTCAATACCCCGTAAGTTACCGACGCGGAGAGAACCGCTACCAATTTTCGCGCAACGTCACGTTAGTTACGAGAGTATACGAGATTAAGGAGAAAGTCGCGTAACCTCTAGACCAGAGAGACCAGCTCAAAAGCCTTAGTGTCGTCAATAAAGCATTCATATAGATGTATGTTCATACGAGGGGGCTTCAAATGAAAACCTTAACGGTGTGATAGAAATTACAATAACCATGCCATTGACTTTTTTTCTTTTTTTTTTTTGCATATCCTTTACAGGACATCGCTGTCAACATCTGCATCTTTAAGCTGATTGTTGATTTCTTGGCAAGATTACGCTCAGTAGTTTGCCATTGCTTTCTGAGCGGCCGGCTCAAATACCCCGTAAGTTACCGACGCGATTCGAACCACTGCTGATTCTCACCGTCGTCCATTGACTTGTACCCTGTCAATATTGTTGATCAGGGTATCAAGAGTGTTAAGCTCGTGACATCAGGGTGCAGACGAACACGGTGACGTCATAAGTAACTTTAAAGATGGCCACCACAGTTTCTACATTCTTCAAGGAGGCGCAGAATTCTGCTATTACCTATAGAAATTCATCGGCGAATGCAAGTGCAGTATGGTGATGCATGCCTGTCAGTCCAGCAAGTGTATAAGTGGAATTGTGCATTTCAAAACGGCGTGACTTCTGTGAAGAGTTACAGCAGGTGGTGCATGAGTGGTTACACACGCGATCAAGGTAATTTGTTTCTACAGGAATCCAAGCACTTTATCGGCATTGGAAGACTTGCATTGAACGCATTGGTGACGACATCGAGAAAATGGACTCACAAAAAAATTTAAAAAAATTAAGGTTATCTTTTGAAGCTCCCTCGTTTTAACACGTGAATTCTTATCATACGTCGACTAAGATGAATACAAATACACACAATATAAAGATTTGTTCAGAAACAGTATCGCGTCTGGAAAACTGAAATACTTGGCCCCATTATACATCACAGGGATTTGGAAGGAAGAGTTTCAAGACTAAAGGATCGTCTTCGTTGCACCATGTTTTATTCCATATGGCTCGGTCTCTTTCAGCAGGGCGACACCCCAAAAGCGTAGCACAAAGCACGAACTCCCTATCTCCAGCAATGACCCCTGGGGATCTCCGAGAAAACTGCACTCGAAAACTGAATGAGGTGTTCGGACTCGAACCACAACCTTTAGTGCCCGAGGCATGCGAATTAACCACTTCGCCGCGGGACTCCTGAAAGAACAGTGGAATGCGTTATTTCTGAGAGAATGGTCAGCATGAAGGTGCAAACGGACATTGCTGACCCCTGGGGCTTGAGAATGAAGGAGGCAGGGGATAGGAGACTCAGCATGAAGGTGCAAACGGACATTGCTGACCCCTGGGGCTTGAGAATGAAGGAGGCAGGGGATAGAAGAGTCAGTATGAAGATGGACACGGACATTACAGACGTCTGGGACAAGACAATTATTGAGGCAGGTGAGTCAGCGTGAAGATGGACACGGACATTACAGACGTCTGGGACATGGCAATGATTGAGGCAGGAGATAGAAGAGTCAGCAAGAAGATGGACACGGACATTACAGACTTCTGGGACAAGAAAATGATTGAGGCAGGAGATAGAAGAGTCAGCGTGAAGATGGACACGGACATTGCAGATCCCTGGGGCATACGAATGAAGGAGGCAAGGTATGTGACCACAGGATCCAGAGTCTTTTCAACGGGCCGTAATGACCACGCTGCTTCACACAGGGCCTGTTGGTGATTATGATGAAATTTAAATATTACGGGTTTTTTTTTTCTTTCGCTATAAAACTGTTGGCTGTGCAGCGAAGGAGTTTGGAATGCAATTCGTAATCTCGCATACCGCGTTCGAAATGCAGATGCGGGCGATTTGGAAGCAGCATTACGTTGGTTTCTATGCAATGGTATGAGTGCCAGTCGTTCAGAAAGAAATGGCAAACTAGAGAACGTGGGCCTGCCATGTAGTAACAGACAGCCAAGGGGTATTGGGGTTGACTGCGACGTCTTGTAAAGGCTATGCAACTAACTTTTAACTATAAAAATGCTAAAACTAAAATTTGCTTTTCATAAATGTAAAGGTTTAAGACACTTGTCATTTACAAACGAGTTACTACACTTCTTAAATGCCGGAAGTAATGCAATTTTTGGAGGTCAGCGTAACTGAGAGGTTTAAAGCATTTAAAGTGGGTTGAGTAGTGGGTTCGTTCAACAGGCCTGTCACTTGGACTTACATGTTGACTTCTCGTTCAGAAAGAATAGCAAACTTCATAATTTGTAATTGCCTAGAAAATTACAGACAGCCAAGAGAGGTTGGATGTGACTGCAACACCCTGCAAAGCGGAGAATTGAACGTAGGTGTCGAACCTCGTCCTACCACGCTCATGGTATTATAGGCTAGTCCCCTGGCGATTACACTAACGCGCCCCTTAAATACCAGCAGCCTGGACCTAATCCCATCATGTCCGTCTCAGAAATGCTGAATCATGACTCGGTTAAGTCATAAAAAACCTCTCCGCGGGTGTGAAATTCCAGTACCCGTATTGCACACCCCGTTAGTGTCTGAGCCCGGGAAAGGAAATGAGAGTTTCAGAATCATGGAAGAAGAAAATAAAGCCTCATGATCTTCAATGTAACAGAAACAGTCTTCCAATATCTTGGTACAATCTCGGAATCTAAATTACATTGGCGACATCTAACTCCACAATGGTTTAAAAAGAACGAACGAGTTGTATTATTATTACTATTATTATTTTTTTTATTCCATCGTCCCCTTCCTCTTCTTCTTCTTCCTCCTCCTCCTTCTTTATGGACCAGGCTGATATATTGAATGCCCTTCGAGAAGTAAGTCGTTTGCGAGCACCAAGTGGTGATTGTGAGACTACATCCATAGTTAGATTGCGAGAACAGCAAGTTAAAAGAGGTGTGGCCAAACAAGAACACTATACAGGAAGCCAAAGAAAATTAATAAACCAACATAAAACTGGTGTCGTTAACCGCTATACGCTGCGGGATTTAGTGAGGAGGGGTTCTGAGCACTTATGCACTGAATAGTCCGATGTGCAATGAGAATAATTTGTCGACTAACTAACTAACTAACTCACTCACTCAATCACTCACTTACTCACTCACTTACTCACCCACTCACTCACTCACTCACTCACTCACTCACTAACTATCTTCTTCTTCTTCTTCTTCTTCTTCTTCTTCTGATTAATATGAATTGTGTATGATGGTGATTATAGTAAGGTTAGGAGTAATACCTTAGAAAACCATGAAAAATACATTAGGGCGTTTTCATTGACTTTTATAGAGTGCTGTAGTCCATGGTGAGACAGCATTCAGATAGCTCGCCATTGTGTGTTTACGAGTTGGTGGTTGGGAAGGTTCTCTATAGTTGAGCTGCAGAGAACGCTAAGTTTGTTTTGTACAGTTTATCCAAGGTTTGGGGACAGTAATGGAAGGGATGGCTCCAGGAAAACAAGGCATGGATCAAACACCTCGAGGGTTGACATAATTAAGCCTTAATCAGAGTACAACAGACTACACGGTGGTCATCATTCCTCCCTGAATTTGTTTTCTTTTGTCCCACAACAGCCTTTTTATCCAAAGCCTTCGATCACAGTCTTCTACAGCCGCCGCTGCTGCTGCTCACTACTACTTCATCTTTTTCTTCTCCGTCTTCTTCGTTTTCTTGTTCTTGTTATTGATTTTCTTCTGCTTCTGCTCCTGCTTCTGCTTCTGCTTCTGCTTCTGCTTCTGCTTCTGCTTCTTCTTCTTCTTCTTCTTCTTCTTCTTCTTCTTCTTCTTCTTCTTCTTCTTCTTCTTCTTCTTCTGCTTCTGCTTCTGCTTCTGCTTCTGCTTCTGCTTCTTCTTCTTCTTCTTCTTCTTCTTCTTCTTCTTCTTCTTCTTCTTCTTCTTCTTCTTCTTCTTCTTCTTCTTCTTCTTCTTCTTCTTCTTCTTCTCCTTCTGCTTCTGCTTCTGCTTCTTCTTCTTCTTCTTCTTCTTCTTCTTCTTCTTCTTCTTCTTCTTCTTCTTCTTCTTCTTCTTCTTCTTCTTCTTCTTCTTCTTCTTCTTCTTCTGCTTCTCCTTCTCCTTCTGCTTCTGCTTCTTCTTCTTCTTCTTCTTCTTCTTCTTCTTCTTCTTCTTCTTCTTCTTCTTCTTCTTCTTCTTCTTCTTCTTCTTCTTTGTTCGTCTTCAGCCACCAGTATGAACGAATCCAAAGAAAGCGGTAGTCAATTTAAACGGTTTTAAAAAAAGACATTAAAAATTGTTTGAAAACCCGTTTGCGGTTTAAATTGTTTAAAATTAAAATGATTTCTCGACCATTTAAACGAACTACAGTACTACGACCGTATAAAAAGAAAAACAAACTCCTAGA
>OY992876.1:121111563-121176563 GCA_963921405.1 Cepaea hortensis | reverse complement strand
CGCGAATAATGTCAAACCACGATTATCGGTATGATACATGATGATCATAATTTCAAGGAACGACTTGGTATCTAATCAACCGCCCACGGATATTGAGGCTACCACTGCCGCACTGAGATTCGCTAATTCATTTACAAAAGGCGATTATTGTCTTTGACCATCGGTACACTCTTCCTGTGGCATTTTTACTGACACTTATGGCGGCCTCAAAGCTCCAATAACCTGTGTGGCTTTATTGTCTAGGGCAGCAAACTACGGCACGTGTGCAGAGCGCGGCACATGAAATCATTTTCAGTGGCACGTTGAGTGAACTGAAATACAGTATATGCCCTTATTATAAATTTAATTTGTAATTAAATCGAAGCATATACTTCATTTTTTTCCCCAAAGCTTTTACATCTCTTTTAAAACGAACGCTGTCGGCATTGTTAGACATTGGTAGTACGAAAGTTCGCAAAGAAATTGAGTGTGTGTGGAGCATTGATGACTGACCTACACTAAGTTTTATTTTCGTTCTATCCTTCCCCTCGCTCCCGACCACCCCACCAACACCTCTATAGCATTCTCGGCTGTAGCATGCTCAAACCAGTACAGTCCGTTGACCGTAGCACAAATGTTGGTGTTGTTATTAAGCTGTACTGTTTGGGTACAATGATTCCCCCCCCCCACCCCCCAAATTTTTTTTTCTCCCAGAAACGAATATAGATTAGACCACGATAGTCTCAGATTGGCACATTGGGTGATTTTGTAACTTGACTTCGCAATAACACTACGAAAAGGTTACCGACGCCTGGTCTGCGTCATCAAGATGTCCTTGAAATCAAGAGAGCTGTTAAATTCCTGCTCCTGCGTCATTGAAGAAGGACACGGGAGGCAGTCTAGTGTATGGTGAGACGACCCTTGATTAATCTGCATGATTATGGCTCTTGAGGGTGATGATCTGAACCAGGAACTAATCTAAATGAAAGCAGACGTGACCAGGTCAGCGCTAAGCAGCTGACAACAAGGACAACCGGCATCCATGCTGTTCCACTTCCGCTTGGAATCCCTGAACACGCATGGGCTTGGACCGAGTGCAGTAAGGTTGATATTTGATTATAATCTAAACATTTGTTGCAGGTGTTTCCAATATATGCTGAACAGAGACAACTATTTCAGCCTACAGCCGATCCATTTGAGGACAAACTCTATGGGGATGTTAATATGCTTAAGTTAACTGCTGCTTTCGTTGGTTAAATTCATATAGCCGACTGAAATTGAACACCTAAAGAAGAAAGTAATTATAATCATAAACCAGCACACAGACACAGTGGGGAGTTGAAGAAGGTATAGCATCCTTTTGTTGCTTATTTTTTACTGTTACCATTGAGTACATTAGCTTTGTTGAATGTTGATAAATAGGTGTGATGTTGTATTGAAACGAATAATAGGCAATTAGTAGACAAGTAAAAACATCTGAAAGCTGTGGAGATGTTGTTTTCTAGAAAAATTATGAGAATACGGTGGACGGAAAGAAAAAGCAATGAATATATCTTGAAAGAGGTTAACTCGCAAAGAGAACTGGTTACTCGCATCACAAGAAGACAGTCCACGTTCTCTGGGCACGTCATAAGAAGGGCAAAACTGGAGTATATCGTCACCACGGGAAAGTTGGAGGAAAGACGAGGCAGGAGGAAACCAAGAGAGAAGATGCTAAACCGTTTGACAGCATGGCGTGGAGGAGCATCAGTATCAGAAATAACCGGCAGCACACACGACAGAAGGTTGTGGGCAGACATGATCACCAACGCCACACATGGACTATACGATGAAGAAAAAGGTTGGCAAGTTTGTCGAGGCGGCTCGCATAAGAGAAATGTTACAAGAACTAGGCAGGCGCCCAAATAGCAATTACTTATTTTCCCGAACATACATCTTTGCTCTAGCAACAACCGAATTCGGGTCAGGATACGTTATGACGTGTTCATGGCTGTTCCATTTATAGACTTTATACATGATTTAGTTTGTGTAAAGCAATATTCGTTCTTCTTATAATTTACGTCATCGTGTGGCTGATCCACTCATACAAACTTTACATGATTTAGTTTGTGTAAAGCAATATTCGTTCTTCTTATAATTTACGTCATCGTGTGGCTGATCCACTCATACAAACTTTACATGATTTAGTTTGTGTAAAGCAATATTCGTTCTTCTTATAATTTACGTCATCGTGTGGCTGATCCACTCATACAAACTTTACATGATTTAGTTTGCGTAAAACAATATTCCTTATTCTTATAATTTACGTCATCACGCGTTCATGGATGTTCCATTCATACATACTCTACATTATTTAGTTTGTGTAAAGCAATATTTGTTCGTCTTGTAATTTAAGTCCTCACGTATCTATCACTGTTCCGTTCATATATACTTAAATTGATTTAGTTTGTGTAAAGCGACGTTTATTTTTCTTTTATAATTTACGTCATCTCGTATCTATGGCTTTTCCATTCATACAGACGTTACAAGATTTAGTTTGTGTAAAGCAATCTCTCTCTCTCTCTCTCTCTCTCTCTCTCTCTCTCTCTCTCTCGCTCTCTCTCTCTCTCTCTCTCTCTCTCTCTCTCTCTCTCTCTCTCTCTCTCTCTCTCTCTCTCTCTCTCTCTCTCTGTTTCATTGACCTTGTAAGAAACGATCAGTGAACTTGTCATATAAGATTAGTTATTTATGGAAAATTTATTTTTTATATGGAGTTATTTATTTATTTATTTTTTTTTCCGCGTTTCCATCCTGTTTCAGGATAATGCGGTCAACACCAGCATCTTTCAGCTGTATGTTGATTCCTAGGCTAGATTACGCTCATCAGCACGCCACGACTTTCTGAGCGACCGGCTCCATACTCTCATAAGTCACATTTGCGATTCGAACCACTGCTAATTCTCGTCGCGTCACGTGACGAGAGTATTCGGGGTTAGCGGAGAAAGCTGCTAACCCCTCGGCCACGGAGCCGGTAAAACAGAGTTATTGGAGGAATAAATTGTAAGAAAACGGATATGTCAGATATATATATATATATATATATCATTCATTGGCACCTTGCCGTCTTGACATACGATAGTTTGTAAGGGATGAAGTTATTGCCTCTCCATAGCACAAAGCCTGGGCTAAAATATAGAGGTCATGTATTGCCCATGCAGCATGATCCCTCTCTCGGCCTGCCTAGTTCACTCCAGAGGAAAGGTAACACCTCTACATCTGGAGCAAGTCAAGCTGCAGAAGCTGCCGTATCAGCAAAGCAATGCTCTAATTGTCTGTCTGTCGCAGCTTGGATCCTAGACCAGCCGCCAACCAAGGCTTAGGGCCTCGTCTGCCCTGCCAAGACACTTTGCCTTTAGGTTCCATTTCCTCGCACCAGGGTAAGGCTTGTACCTTTCCAATTGCTCTCTTCCGCCCGAAGCCGTTGGCACAATGTGGGGTGTCGGGTGTTCGGCGCCAACAGAAAGCAGGTAGTACCGTCTACTGTTATAGGGTAGCTCAGTCATATCTGACTAAGACCTGACACAAATATATATATATATATATATATATATATATATATATATATATATATATATATATATATATATATATATATATATATATTCATTGGCACCGATAGTTTGGTACATTGTGCTTCAAAAAGGCTTAATAACTACGACCCATGGAGGTGGCGAGTGTGGCTGGTAAGGCCAATTCTTGCTGCAAATGTTTGCCCACAGTAGATACATGTGAAAACATGGTCATTTCCACCATTGTGCACCATCTTACGTCTCTCACGCTCTGTGTGGGCTTTATCTGCAATCATTTTCTCGTTTGTCTTTATTCCATTTCTGATAGTTGCCCTCCATGCAACACGTTCAGCGGCGACTTGCTCCCAATGTGCATTATCAATGCCTGTATCAATCATGTCCCGCTTACACACATCTTTGTATCGTAGTAGAGGCCGACCCTGAGATCTCCTACCCGTCTGTAATTCACCAAAAAAGATGTCCTTTGGTATTCTACCATCATCCATCCTCCTAACATGTCCTATCCATCTAAGTCTACGAAGACTGAGCATGGAATACACCGTCACACAACCTGATCTTTCCAATACTTCAGTATTTGTGATTTTGTCTTGCCACTTAATACCAAGTATTCTTCGCAGACACCGCACATGAAAGCTGTTTAAACGTTTCTCTTGGTGTGAGTAAGTTGTCCAGGTTTCACTGCCATAAAGAAGAGTACCAAGGACACAGGCTTGATAGACAAGGACTTTTGTTTTTGCAGTAAGCTTCCTGTTCTCCTAGACTCTTTTTCTTAACCTGTTCATTGTTGTTGCTGCCTTGCCAATCCTGATGTTGATTTCCTGATCGAGGGATAATTTGCTATTTACCTCTGATCCTAGATATGTAAAATTGTCTACTATCTCCAGTTCGGCATCGTCAATAAAGATTGATGGTACACCATGAGCACCTTTTGATATAATCTGTGTCTTCTTTTTGTTAATTGTTAAACCAAATTCAGAACAAGCATTGGAGAATGCAGATAGTAGATGTTGTAATTCTTCCTCAGAGTGGGTCGTAATCGCAGCATCATCCGCAAAAAGCAACTCTAAGATTAGTACCCTCCTAATTTTGGTCTTGGCCTTCAATCTCGGAGCATTATAGAGGCCACCATCTGAGCGTGAGTGAATGTATATACCGGCATCCTGATCACGAAAGGCATATTTCAGTAGAAGTGAAAAGTATATCCCAAAGAAGGCGGGGAATAGTACACAACCTTGCTTAACACCACTCTTGATTTCAAACTCTTCTGAAGTCGAGCCATCAAACTTGATTATACCCTTCATGCCTTTGTGGAACGATTCCACAATGGACAGAAGAGTTGATGGGCAGCCAATATTCTTTAGTGCTTTGAACAGACCGTCTCGACTGACCAAATCAAATGCCTTTGTGAGGTCGATGAAGGCAATAAACAGTGGTTGATTCTGTTCACGGCATTTTTCTTGCATTTGTCGCAATGAGAATATCATATTCTGTCGAAAGCCACACTGTGATTCGGGGTAGACTTGATCTCCCAGGACTTGAAGTCTGCGCAGAACAATTCTGGCAAATACTTTCCCATCAATACACAGAAGTGAGATACCCCTATAGTTGTTTAGTTGTTACAGTCTGTTATATATATATATATATATATATATATATATATATATATATATATATATATATATATATATATATATATATAGTTAGTTTAAATCAACAATGTTTCCTCAAGCACGAAAGAAAAAGGCATTACGAGCTTCAGAAACAATCGAAGAAATGTCCCGCCATCTTGCTCCAAGGGAACTCACTATGTGATTAAACCAGAAATTAGTTATGAACAGTTATACCTACTTATAATGTTTCTTTGTGTGTGTGTGTGTGTGTGTGTGTGTGTGTGTGTGTGCGTGTGCGTGTGTGCGTGTGTGTGTGCGTGTGCGCGCGTGTGTGTGCGTGTGTGTGTGCGTGCCTGCGCGTGCCTGCGCGTGCGCGCGTGCGTGCGTGCGTGTGTGTGTGCGTGCGCGCGTGTGCGCGCGTGCGTGTGCGCGCGCGCGGCGCGCGCGCGTGTGTGTGTGTGTGGGGGGGGGGGGTTTATGCGTTTCCGAACAGTCCATCCGATTGAGATGAAATTTTGTACAGATGTTGTTCTCACTCCCGCGGATCCAACTGAAATAGTTAGTTTAAAATCAATGTTTAATTTTTACATGAAAGAAATAGGCATTACGAGCTTCAGAAGCAGACGAGCAACGGGAACGGGAGCATCAGAAACGGAGAGCAACGGGAACGGGAGCATAAGAAACATACGATCAACGGGAATGAGAACGGGGGCATCAGAAAAAAACGAGCGACGGGAACGGGAGCAGGGACCCCGTATTCTGTGCGCTTAGAGAAATGTATTAGAATGTCTACTTATGTGTACTACTTTGACTACTTATATGAATTCAATGAGACGCTCGCAAGTGCCTGGCGACACCGGGCAAGGTCGTCAGCTATTATGTATGCATATATCTTCTTCTTCTTCTTCTTCTTCTTCAGCGTTCCGAGCCATTGAGGTTCTTTGCTGCAGATATAATCCATCTCAATTCGTCTCTCTGGTTGACCTTCTCTTGCCAGTCGTTGATTCCAAGTGCTTGTAGGTCTGTACATATATTATCTCTCCACCGTCTTCTTGGTCTACCTCGGGGTCTCCTGAGTGTAAGTGAGTTTTGTTTCCCTATTATCTTCCATTCTTTCTATACGCCCCAGCCATTGTAGCCTATTAGCCTTCATGATATCAGTGATTAGCGGGGTCTTAAACAGATCATAAATGTCTTTGTTACTTCTTCTTTTCCACTCTCCACTTTGTGTATTCCTAATGGGTCCAAAGATGCGTCTTAAAACTTTGTTCTCAAAGGTTTGTAACAAGGCTTCGTCTACTTTCGTTGTACTCCAGGTTTCAGAGCCATACAGCACAACTGGTCTGATCAGTGTTTTGTATATTGTGATTTTGGTGTTAGATAGCGCATTTGATTTTAGTAAATTTTGTAGTGCATAGTATATCTTATTTCCAGAATTGATTCTAGTTTGTATTTCTTCCCTTATAATGTTGGAGCAGTTGAAGATTGTACACAGATATTTGTATGTTTCCGTTCTTTTAATGGTCATATTATCTATTTGTATGTGACTGGAGTTTTTAGCCGTTCCGTCTCTTGAAATTACCATATATTCTGTCTTATCTTGATTGATAACCAGCCCCATCTGTTGGGCTTTTTCATTTAATTGAGTCAATATTTCTAATGTCTTTTGTTCATTTTCCCCTGTAATATCTATATCATCTGCATAACCAAGCAACTTGGATGTTCCTCCAATATCACATTCCTCCTTTACCTTCCTTACAACTTTCTCTAGAGCCAGATTGAAGAGTAGCGGCGATAGTGCATCACCCTGTTTCAAGCCAGATGTTATTTGGAAAGGGTCTGATTTCCTGCCTTTATATGTTACTATATTATAAGTATCTTCCATACATAGTCTGGTCATGTCGATTACCTTCCTTGGTATTCCAAATTCCTGCATAGCATTCCATAGACTATTCCTATGGACGCTATCATAAGCCTTTTTAAAATCCACAAGAATGTTATGGAGATCTCTTTTATATTCCCAATTTGTCTCGGCTATTTGTCGTAAGATGAATATCTGATCTATTGTTGATCTGTTGTGTCTAAAACCCTCCTGGTAGTCACCTAATATGTCTTCTGAATATGGTTTTAGTCTATTTAGTAATACTGCGGATAGTATCTTATAGCTTGTGGACAGTAGTGATATTCCTCTATAATTTTCACATTGTAACTTGTCTCCTTTCTTAAAGATAGGTATCAATAATGACTCTTTCCAGTCATGGGGTAATTCTTCTGTCCTCCAAATTTTTATTATTAGTTCGTATAGCTTTAGATGTAATGCATGGCCACTTGCCTTTATAAATTCAGCAGCAATTCCATCAGCCCCAGTTGCCTTATTGTTTTAAGTTCTGTGATTACATATAGGATTTCTTCAAATGCCGGTTCTTCAATTTGTGGTTCACACGTTAGAACCTCTTCCTGAGGTAAAGTGTTATTTGGAGCTTCACAATTTAGTAATTCAACAAAATATTCTTTCCATGTGTTGCACATTTCCTCATTGGTATTTATCATATTCCCATTGTTGTCTTTTAAACCATATGTGTTGTGTTGGTGCCCTCGTTTCATTGACTTCAGTTCTTTAAAAAACTTTCTGGATTCGTTTTTCTGGTCATTAGTTTCCATATCTTTGATTATATTACTCATATATTCTCGCTTCTGCTGTCGAACTATTTTTGTAGCCTCTTTACATTCATTTCTATATTGCTCTTCCTATTGGATGTTGTTGATGTCATTTAACCATAAATGTCTGGCATTCTTTTTCCTAATGACTGCTTCTTCACATTTTTGATTGAACCATCTGTTCTTTCTATGCGTGGTTAACACACCGAGACATTCTTCTGCGGTAGATTGAACTGTATTCTTGATGTTCAACCAAGTTTGGTCAACGCTTTCCTCCAAATAGTTTTGCAGAGTTTCAAGTTTACATTTTATTTCATCTGTAAATTTCTCTTTGACTGTAATTTCTTGTAGTTTTTCTCTGTTATATGTTGCGTGTAATCTTTGTTAGTTAGTTAGTTAGTTAGTCGACAGATCATCCTCATTGCACATCGAACCATTCAGTCAATAAGTGCTCGGATCCCCTCCTCAGCAAATCCCGCAACGTGTAGCGGCTAACGACGCCAGTTCTGTGTTGGTTTATCAATCTTCTTTGGCTTCCTGCGTAGTGTTCTTGTTTGGCCACCCCTCTTTTAATTTGCTGCTCTCGCAGTCTGGCCATTGTTGTAGATTCACAGTCATCACTTGGTTCTCGCAAAAGTCTTACTTCTCGTAGAGCATTCAGAATGTCGGCCTGGTCCATGGCGCGTCCGCCCTCCACAGTAGCTTCACCTGCGAGCTTGTCAGCCCACTCATTTCCTTGTACTCCCGCATGCCCTGGCACGAAGATGAAACTAATCTTTGCCAGTCGAGACCGCTCCAGAGGCAGCAACCATTCTCTTCGGATCGACCCCTCCTCTATCCTCTTGATCATGTTCATTGAGTCGCTAAGGAAACAAGCCCTAGTGAATGTCTGTGTCTCGAGCTTTTGTTATTGCTTTACTTACTGCCATGACTTCCATGGTCAGGCTACTTGTGGTTTCAGTGAAAGCACCAGAGTCCTCCTTCACAATTCTCCCTCCGGCCCGAGCTGTAAAGGCCCATGAGCTTCTCACATGTCGGACGACCGACCCATCTATGTAGATGACCGCGTCACCGTCTAGCGAATTCTCGAAAATCAACGCTTGTACTTCAGCCTCAACAGCAGCCGGATTTTCTTGTCTGCATTTTCTATCTAGTTGGATGCAAACTGAAAAGGATGTGCAGAAGTCTGTTGGCACTTGCACCCACTCCTCGCCAGGTTCTAAGTCCTCAAGTGAACACACCTGTTGAAGAATGTCTTCGGCTTGACCCATCCACGACCGTCCTCTTTTTAACCTGCTGCCCTTCATCTTCCTAATTTCACTATGCAGTGGATGTTGTGTGTTTGCGTTAATTCTGAGGTAGGCGCGTGCCCTGCAACCTTGTATTCTCTCTTCAATGGTTGGAAAATCAAGAAGGTAGCGCATCGCCCTGCATGCTGTATCTCTTGTACATCCAAGAATAATGCACATATCTTCATTCTGTATCCTTTCCATCCTTTCTATCTGCTTATGGCTGAGAGTCAGGATTGCCATTGCATACTCCAAAACAGACATGACCAGCCCCTCGTACAGAAGATATAGATGGCGCTGCTCACAGTTTGCTGCCGCCATCACCCGCATCAAAGCCAAACCCCGCTTGGCCTTTGTTATCACCTGGTCTATGTGCACATTATAAGCAAGGCTTCGATCAAACCGTATCCCCAGGTAATTCATTGCCTGCGTTCTTTCCACCGTCTCTGAACACAGCATTACAGTTGGTGTTGGAGTGTTGACAATATGATTATTCAACGAGAACTAAGTCACTGTTGCCTTTGTTGGGTTGACCATTGCCCCAGCTTCATCACACCAAGTACTTATGCGATTGAGTTCGGTTTGTAGTTCCACAGCAACCTCCTCTCTATCCTTACCCTGACGATACACTAAAACATCATCGGCATATGACAATGTCCTGCCAGGTCCAGTGATCTGCTCACTGGTGATTCTCACTGTGTAGTCGTTGAATAGTACTGGAGATAATGGTGATCCCTGTGGTAGGCCAGGATATATTGTTGTTGGTTCCGAAGTCCAACTGCCACATCTAAAAACTACTTTCCGTTGGAAGAGGGCAGCAGCGATCCAACTAAGGAGGAATGGACTTACGTTTAGTTCGAGAAGCTGAAACATTAAAAAATCCAGTGGTACTCTGTTGTATGCGTCCTCATGATCAATCGCTGCAGCAACGGTTTCAGTGCCTGAGTGGAAACCTTCATAGACATCCTGGGCAAAGACTGCTGCATTGGTCCAGGTTTCTCTTTTTGGACGGTACCCACCCAGGGTGGGTGGGAAAACACCTTGCCTCTCTAGTTGGCTTGATATTTTCCTGGCAATTACCTTCTCCAGCAGCTTGCCTATTGTATTCTGCATGGTTATAATTCGATATCCCTGAATTTTTTTGTGGTCTTTGTCAGGCTTCGGCAAGGGAATCAGATAGCTGTGTAACCATTCCTCCTTGTTGCTAGCACTCCCTATACTGTTGTTGTACATGTCTGCTAGTTTCTCTAGCTCATTGTCGGTACACCTATTTATGTCGTCGTATCTTATGCCATCAGGACCTGGAGCACTGTTTTTTGATCGTCGAAGCACAGCCTTGATTTCTTTCACTGTCACTGTGTCTTCATCCGAAGTGTTCTGGTCCTTGCATCTGTGTGAGGTGACCTCCTTGGCCAGATTTCGGCCTCCCATGTCTGTCTGGTTGCCCTGCTCAAGGTAGCGTTCAAAGAGGGCTTTGCCCTTGTCCTCGTCAGTCCTCTGCCAGATGAGGTCAGCACCTTGGAAGTCAGAAATGCTCTTATTCTTGACTACTCCACTCATGCTTTTATGTAGTCGCCAGAACAATTTCAGTGACTTGTCTGTGCTTACTCTTTGACACACCTCTGCCCATTTTTCGCTTTTAACAACCTTGACCAGTTTTTTGAAGTAGCTTACTTTTGTGTGCATCTCTCTTTCTAAGTGCAAGCAGGGACTAGGATGACCAGCTCTGTTCTTCTTGGCATTTTGCCATCTCCTTACAGCACTACGCTTATCCACCCAAGCCTTCTCCACCTCGAAACTCCACCACGGTGGCTGCTCCCAGCTTTTTTTTCCTGCCCTGAAACGTTCTGCGCTTGTCACGTCTTATTTTACTCACCACATCTTGCCCTGTACTGTCATATTGGACGTCTTTACCTTTAGCTTGTGCTGCCTGGTTCTGCCTTTCTCCACCAATATGCTGCAAGGGTGGTGGTCGCTGCCATGGTGTCCTAGGACACCCCATCTACACACTGTAGTGAGTGAAGGTGAAACTAACGCCAGATCAATAGCACTGTCCTCATCGCCCGGACGGCTTGCTGTCCTGGTGACACAGCCACTGTTGATACAAACCAGGTCGATGGTTTCCAGTGCAGTCTCGATTAGTATAGAAAGCTCTCTTAAGTTTTGTTTTAAATTTTGCTCCAACGAGGAAGTGATCGCTGTGGCACTCAGCTCCTCTATAACTTCTAACTTGTTGTATGTTTGATGCATTTCTGTTGTTAAATAAATGTGATCTATTTGATTTTAGTTTCTCTTGTCACACGATTTCCAAGTTTGCTTGTGCTTATCCTTTCTTTGTAGTCTGGTACTGCTAATCTAGAGTCCTTTGGCTTCTGCCAGGTTGATGACTCTCCATCCATTATCATTTGAAGTTTTATGTAGGCTTTCCATACCGGCCACTTTTTTATGAGTTTGCTCTCTACCTATTTTTGCATTGAAGTCTCCCAGCACAATCAGTATGTCCTGTTTGGGGGTTTCTTCTATGACATCTTCCAGATCATTATAAAAGTCTTCTTTAACGTCATCTTCTTTCTCTTCAGTAGGTGCATGTACATTAATCATCGTTATAATTTTCCATTTCCATATATTTCCATATGTGACCGAGCTACCATATAACAGTAGATGGTACTACCTGCTTTCTGTTAGCGCCGAACGTTGGGCGGCGCTTACCAAACCCGACACCCCACATTATGCCAACGGCTTCGGGCGGAAGAGCGCAATTGGGAGGGTACAAGCCTTACCTGGTGGGAGGAAATGCAAGCTAAAGACAAAATGTCATGGCAGGACAGACCAGGCCCTAAGCCTTGGTTGGCGGCTGGTCTAGGATCGAAGCTCCGACAGGCGGACAGTTAGAGCATTGCTTTGCTGATCCGGCAGCTTCTGCAGCTTGTCTTGTTCCAGATGTATAGGTGTTACCTTTCCTCTGGAGTGAACTAGGCAGGCCGAGAGAGGGCTCATGCTGCATGGGCAACACATGATATCTATGTTTTAGCCCAGGCTTTGTGCTATTGAGAGGCAATAACTCCATCCCTGGTCTTAACTGGTCTCGGTATCAAAGCGAGAGGCAACTGTTACGGGTTATAAGTCCCTATCAATTGGCGTAGACATGGGGCGCCACGCGTTGACTCTGACGGTGGGAGACACCTACAAGTGTCACTGATCAGCTACCGCCCGCCTCAAGCTGGGCAGCCCCCGGCCAATTGGGTGCTGATCCGCCACAGCCTGCCTGCTTCAATGGGTGCTTGGGGCTAGGCAAAATCTGAATCGCAGGCTGTAAAACCAATGCACCAGGTACAAACAAAAATAAAAATAGAAACCTCAAGCTACGGCTTGCAACCTGGAACGTGAGAATCATTTGTCCAGGATTTTCCACTGACTTGACCAATATTGACGATGTGAGAAAAACGGCTGTGATTGATGCCGAACTCAATAGCCTGAACATTAATATTGCTGGCCTGCAGGAGACTCGCCTCGCTGAGGAAGGGTCATTCAGGGAAAACAATTACACCTATTTTTGGAAGGGTAGAGGACAGGCAGAAAAAAGGCAACACGGTGTGGGCTTTGCAGTGAAGAATTCGCTACTGGGAATTATTGAAATTCCAGCAGAAGGAAATGAAAGACTATTATCCCTGCGCTTGGCAACCTCTTGTGAGTTTGCCACCATTATTACTGCATATGCACCGACACTCGATTAATCTGATGATGTGAAGGATTCGTTCTATGAGGAGTTAGACTCCGTGATCAAGGCAGTTCCAAAATCTGACTACATTTATATGCTCGGTGATTTCAATGCTCGTGTGGGCAAGGACTCGAGTTCATGGCCAGTGTGCCTTGGAAAATACAACATCGGTCGCATGAATGAAAATGGGCAAAGGCTGCTGGAGCATTGCACCAGTAATGACCTATGTATTACAAACTCCTTTTTTAAAACAAAAGAGATGCATAAGGTCACATGGAAACATCAAAGATCCGGCCATTGGCACCAGCTGGATTTCATCATTACACGGAGACAACATCTGAACCATGTATCATTGACTCGAAGTTACCACAGTGCTGACTGTGATACAAATCATTCTTTGGTTGTTGCAAGAGTTAGACTGAGACCAAAGAGAATCTACACAGCTAAACACAAATCTAGCCCCAGGATTAATATTATTAACACTCACGATCCTGAAAAGTGCTTTCAGTTTCAACAGCAACTTGAAGACGCTTTCACTGATACACCAGAAAATTGTACAGTAAATGAAAAGTGGAGTCAAATTAAGGAAACTCTTTATAAAACTGCCGTAGGGGTTTACGGCACTGTGGGTCATAAGAGGCAGGACTGGTTTGCGGCAAAAAGCGAGACTCTGCAGCCCTTGATTGATAAGAAGAAGAAAGCTCTCTTAAGAAACAAGGAAAGACCAACGCGTAACACTCTGAGTGAGCTAAGGCAAGCTAGGAAGGATGTGCAAAAAGCTGCCAGGCAGTGTGCAAATGATTATTGGATCAAGTTATGTGAGTCCATTCAAATCGCAAGTGATAAGGGAAACATAAGAAGCGTGTATGAAGGAATAAAGAAAGCCTGTGGTCCAGTGATCAAAAGAAATGCACCATTGAAAACCTTGACTGGAGAAATCATTACTGATAAGAAACAGCAGATGGATAGTTGGGTAGAGCACTATTTGGAGCTTTACTCAAGTGAGACCAAACTAGCGGATGATGCACTCAACGCCATAGAGGCTCTGCCAACTCTTGACCACCTGGACACACTTCCCACCATAACAGAAGTTAAGTGTGCTATAAATGAACTTGCATCTGGCAAGGCTCCAGGTAAGGATGGGATTCCAATAGAGGTTATCAGGAGTGGGCAAGACACACTCACTCTACAGATCCACTAGCTAATAGAGCTATGCTGGCGAGAAGGGCAAGTCCCACAGTATTTCAAAGATTCAAGCATCATAACACTGTACAAGAACAAGGGCGATCGGAGCGACTGCAACAACTATAGGGGTATATCACTTCTGTGTATTGATGGAAAAGTATTTGCCAGAATTGTTCTGCGCAGACTTCAAGTCCTAGGAGATCAAGTCTACCCCGAATCACAGTGTGGCTTTCGACAGAACCGGTCTACCATTGATATGATATTCTCATTGCGACAAATGCAAGAAAAATGCCGTGAACAGAATCAACCACTGTTTATTGCCTTCATCGACCTTACAAAGGCATTTGATTTGGTCAGTCGTGAGGGTCTGTTCAAGGCACTAAAGATTGGCTGCCCACCAACTCTTCTGTCCATTGTGGAATCGTTCCACACAGGCATGAAGGGTATAATCAAGTTTGATGGTGCAACTTCTGAAGAATTTGAAATCAAGAGTGGAGTTAAGCAAGGTTGTGTACTATAGTATGTCCACATTTGTTTGCCTTCATTCACGATCAATTATTTTGAAAACTGTCTGTTGCATCGTTATGAAATTTTTCCAGCCGTCTTATATTTACCCCCACCCAAGGAATATGTCTTTGATAGGTCCAAAAACAACTTAAATCATTGAAAGCGGCAACATTCCTTTGATGTTTTGCTGAACAACTAGTGATTTCTTGCTAACAAAGTTATTTTTACGGTAATGGGAGACCTGCAAATTCTGATGACACACAAAGGCGTATCCGGATTCGTATGGGAGTGGGTGCAATGAAAGAACTAGCTTAAAATCGACAGGGTCGGCTGCATCGCACCGGGTTTTTATCCCATATGGCTCAGTTTCTTTCCGCAGCGCGGAAAGCGTCGCACAAAGCACGAACTCCGTAGCTCCAGCGACTATCCTCTGGAGTCTCCGAAAAAATGCACTCATTAAATGAAGGACGCGGCCCGGATTCGAACATACAACCTTCGGAGCCCGAGTCAGACGGCTTGACCACTTCACCACGGAGAATCCCGAGAGGGGTGCAATGTGTAATATTAGTAAAGACAGAGAATTTACAAAGGCACGGGGTAAATAATTTGTAAATTAACAGGAAAGTAGAAGGAATATATTTCTTACCTTATTTTTCATTTCCTTCTTGTTTCTTCAGCTGATGCTGATGCTGTAATGTTTAGGGCCCGCAATTCGTCTGAATAGTTGGAGCAAAATATCCCAGTAAATGTGTACGTAGATTAAGGTCTGCGATCTGCTCAGACCTTAATCTGTGTCGGACGATTCCAGTAGGTTGATAATTGCTCTCGGTTGCATAAAATTCATTCCATCCTTTCTCCAATAGTCCTCTTCCTCTTTCAACACATGGTCCTGACGTTTTTTTTTCCAGTAACTTTTATCAATATTTAATAGAGCGGACAGACAGACAGACAGACAGACAGACAGACAGACAGATAGACAGACAGACAGAAAGGTAGGTAAGTAGGTAGGTAGGTAGGTAGGTAGGTAGGTAGGTAGGTAGAAAGGTAGGTGGGTGGGTGGGAGGATGGTTGGCTGGCTGGCTGGCTGGCTGACTAGGTGGGTGGGTGGGTTGGTCGGTCGGTGGGTCGGTAGGTGGGTCGGTCGGTCGGTGGGTCGGTCGGTCGGCCGGCCGGCAGGCAGGCAGGCAGAGCGATAGACAGACAGACAGACAGACAGACAGACAGACAGACAGACAGACAGACAGACAGACAGACAGGCAGGCAGGCAGGCAGGCAGGCAGGCAGGCAGGCAGGCAGGCAGACAGACAGACAGGCAGGCAGGCAGGCAGGCAGGCAGGCAGGCAGGCAGGCAGGCAGGCAGGCAGGCAGGCAGATAGATAGATAGATAGATAGATAGATAGATAGATAGATAGATAGATAGATAGATAGATAGATAGATAGATAGATAGATAGATAGATAGATAGATAGATAGATAGATAGATAGATAGATAGATAGATAGATAGATAGATAGATAGATAGATAGATAGAGCCCCGCCAGAAGCCGGGCCTTGTCAGCTAGTTTATTTATATAATCACGTTTCATGAAATAACCCCCATTTGGAGACACCTCTGAATCTTTGCGCTGTTTGTTTCAAAACGGAAATCCCGTGAAATTTTTAAAAAATGTGGGTACGTGTCTTGGTGGAGCTGTAATACTGTTAAAATGATTGACGTAATCTCAAAGTCGTAATTTATATACCCCATTTAAGTAAACTTTGAAATCTGCTGTAAAATCTCCAGAACAAAAATGTTTTTGTTGGGTGGACATAATGATAAGGTTATATACTAAATCTCATCATTTTCCCTCAGTTGGTTACTGAGATATTGAATTTTATATTGAGGCAACAAACAAACAAAAAACACTGTTTTTATAGCTCCCACCCTCTTTGGAATATACTTTTCACTTCTACTGAAATATGCCTTTCGTGATCAGGATGGTGGTATATACATTCACTCACGCTCAGATGGCGGCCTTTACAATGCTCAGAGATTGAAGGCCAAGACCAAAATTAGGAGGGTACTGATCAGAGAGTTGCTTTTTGCAGATGATGCTGCAGTTACGACCCACTCTGAAGAAGGATTGCAATGTCTACTATCTGCATTCTCCAATGCTTGTTCTGAATTTGGTTTAACAATTAGCAAAAAGAAGACACAGATTATGTCACAAGGTGCACATGGGGTACCATCAATCTTTATTGACGACGCCGAACTAGAGATGGTAGACCATTTTACATATCTAGGATCAGTGGTAAATAGCAAATTATCCCTAGATCAGGAAATCAACATCCAGATTGGTAAGGCAGCAACAACAATGATCAGGTTAAGAAAAAGAGTCTAGGAGAACAGGAAGCTTACTGCAAAAACAAAAGTCCTTGTCTATCAAGCCTGTGTCCTTGGTACTCTTCTTTATGGCAGTGAAACCTGGACAACTTACTCACACCAAGAGAAACATTTAAAAAGCTTTCATATGCGGTGTCTGCGAAGAATTCTTGGCATTAAGTGGCAAGACAAAATCACAAATACTGAAGTATTGGAAAGATCAGGTTGTGTGACAGTTTATTCCATGCTCAGTCTTCGTAGACTTAGATGGATAGGACATCTTAGGAGGATGGATGATGGTAGAATACCAAAGGACATCTTTTTTGGTGAATTACAGATGGGTAAGAGATCTCAGGGTCGGCCTCTACTACGATACAAAGATATGTGTAAGCGGGACATGATTGATACAGGCATTGATACTGCACATTGGGAGCAAGTTGCCGCTGAACGTGTTGCATGGATGGCAAACATCAGAAATGGAATAAAGACAAAGGAGAAAATTATTGCAGATAAGTCACAGACCGAGCGTTTGAGACGTAAGATGGTGAATCATGGCGGAAATGACCACGTGTTCACATGCACCCACTGTGAACGGACATTTACAGCGCAAATTGGCCTTATCAGTCACATTCGCTACCGCCATAGGTAAAAGTTATTATGCCTTTTTAAAGCACAAACTATCGTCTGTCAAGACGGCAAGGTGCCAATGAATGGATTTTTCCATTTACCTTTTATTCGTAATTTACTAATTCTGTCATTAACAGCTTTAAAGTTTAGAACGTTCCCCATAATTCTTTTTTTGATGACAAAACCTGTTCCTAATTCATGTTTATTTTGGGTGTTTCCTCCATATATTACAATCATTCCATTTTGCTCTAAAGTACCCTCCCCTGGCCACCTTATTTCCTGAATTGCTGTTATATCCATTTGATATTCAACCAGCTCCCGGGTTAGTTCTTCAGCCGCTCCAGCTCGATATAGTGTCCGTACATTCCATGTTCCAAATCTCAAGAGTCCTTTAACGTTCCAAGGTCGTTGTCCAAATAAGTCAGTCCGAAATCAAGGCTTATGTATCTGTTTCGTAACAAAACATAGTTTTTACAATGGTGGGGATGTTAACCCCACGCTTCAACCCCCAATCTGGAGGACCAGGGTGTTTCTCTTTGTCTGTTCTCTACCCTTTGACCTGTCCGGCTTGGGAGGCCCTGCTGGTAGCTACGCTACCGCCGGCATAGCTCTCGGGGTCATTGAGAAACTCAAGCTCCCCCACCACGACAAGGTGGAAACACCATCGGGGGAGATGCATATATATATCTTGTA
Organism: Cepaea hortensis; assembly: GCA_963921405.1. Classification (NCBI taxonomy): domain Eukaryota; kingdom Metazoa; phylum Mollusca; class Gastropoda; order Stylommatophora; family Helicidae; genus Cepaea; species Cepaea hortensis. The sequence goes on along the minus strand of OY992876.1, from coordinate 121,158,368 downwards.
ATAATTTAACAGCTAAAGTGCGGGTTTTCAATTTAAGTAATACACTTATAAGCAGGTCCAAATGGCCGAATGGGTAAGAACTCGTGTTCTTAAACATCCGTTGTGCTGATACCGAGGTCAGCGGTTCAACCCCTACACCGGACAGTTGGACTAAAATGTTGACCTGTCGTTATTGACATGGGGACGTAAATTACAAGTACCTCTGAAGTCGGAGTGAGTTCGCCTGATGGCGAGGGACACAGTTAATAGGGAAAGCTAATCCACATGCAAAATTCAGTCCATCACTACTATAAATAGTGTGCATGTACTACGCTTTAGTTCAAAGCGAGCGAACGCAAAAGAAAACACTTATAAGAATTTACCGATATATTAATATTTAATATTGTTATAAAAGAGATTTATCTACATGTGCTGGAGAGTTTTGGCTATCATAGGCCATAACCTTCTTCTTCTTCTTCTTCTTCTTCTTCTTCAGCGTTCCGAAGAAGAAGAAGAAGAAGAAGAAGAAGAAGAAGAAGAAGAAGAAGAAGAAGAAGAAGAAGAAGAAGAAGAAGAAGAAGAAGAAGAAGAAGAAGAAGAAGAAGAAGAAGAAGAAGAAGAAGAAGAAGAAGAAGAAGAAGAAGAAGAAGAAGAAGAAGAAGAAGAAGAATAATAATACACATGAAAAAGGGGTAGGTCTACTATTTGATTAAAATAAAAAAGAAGAAGAAATATAACACTTTTACGATGAAGTAGAAATGGCGATGCCTCAAATTAAATCACAAGAAATAAAATAATACTGTGAGATTTTAATGCAAAAGTAGGAAAGGGAAAAATGGAGGATGTAGTCACGGAAAGTATAGTTTAGGTACAAGAAATGAAAGAAGAGAGAGACTAATAGAATGGGCAAATATCAATTATATAATAATTGGAAACACCTGGTCTAAACGCCATAAAAGACACCTTTACACACGGAAAAGACCTGATCAGAAAATACTTAACCAAATTGACTACACACTTATTAATACAAGATTTAGAAATGCGCTAATTGATGTTAAGACATGCTTGGTGCTGACTGTAATAGTGATCACTTAACACTATGTGGACAAATGAACATAAGATTGAAGAGAGGAATTATCCGCTACATCATGATAAAGATATTAAACGTCTGTTGTTTAGAAAAAGAAAAATGGTGGAAGACCTCTTCTTTGAGGAACAGCCAGGGATCGACCAGTACGAATTTAGGCACAGGACATTACAGACCCATTGGGCATGAGATGTCAGATCTGACAATAACAGGACATTACAGACGCATTGGGCATGAGATGTCAGACCTGACAATACATCGATGATCATTTCCCCGAACTTTGGTGAGTGCGACGCTCTGTTAAAGACCTGCTAAGTGGTGATTATGAATGTGTCTTCAAAATATCTTTTGTTTCTACGTCTAGTTTTCTATGAGTGTCAGTCAGTGCCATTATTATTATTTTTGGTGCTCGCTGGCTTTGAACTCAAGCATAGTGCATACACACTACTTCTAGCAGCACTTGACTGATTTTTACGTGTGGGTTAGGTTACCATATTACCAGTGTCCCTCGCCATCAGACAAACCTACTCCGACTTCAGAAGTAAGTCCTCTTATCATTCAATCAGTCCGTCTGGATGAATAAAACATATTTAGTCCCACGCACACAAACTAGGATGAAATTACAACTCGGGTGTTCTATTGACACGCAATGCAATAATATACATAAGAATGCAGAGACAAACAACACTATTAGATTTGCGTTTTCCGATTATGTTAAGTGTCTTTATGGCATTGCCAGAGGTGTCTCCTAGTCCATAGCCCAATCTTTATTATTCATGACAAATATAATTAGTACGTGCGCCTTCCATGAGTGTCTGGTCCAGGAATGCCAACGACGATAGTAATATTTCATGTTCAGTATAAAGTCCGTTGCATTCGCTTTCACTATTGGGACAGTCGGGGTTGCTTCATGAATGAGCCATTTCATTGACTTCGGTCTCAATCTAGACTGGTGGGTGTTAGCGACCAGCTCGTGAGGAGCGGTGGAAAGAACAAGTGGTAGGAGGAGAGGAAAGAACAAAGAGTCTTTTGTAATAACCAAGGGGCGCTTAAAAGAACCAGCGGATCGTAGACAGAACCAAGGGGCGGTGGGATGAGCATAAGGACAATGGCATTAAGCAAAGGAGGGTAGAATGAACCAGGGAAAATGGAATTATCCAAGGGGCAGTGGAATGATACAATGGACAATGGAATTTACAAAGGGTCAATGGAATGAACCAAGGGACAATGGAATGAACCAAGGGATAATGGAATGAACCAAGAGACAGTGGAAAGAACCAAGGGATCATGGAATGAACCATGGGACAATTAAATGAACCAAGGGGCAGTGGAATTAACCAAGAGGTGATGAAATGATATAATGGACACTGGAATGAACCAAGTGACAATGGAATAAACCAAGGGACAATGATATGAACCAAGGGGCAGTAGAATGAACCAAGGGGCAGTGAGATGAGCATAGGGACAATGGAATGAAGCAAGCGATGGTAGAACGATACAATGGACTATGGAATTTACAAAGGGACAATGAAATGAACCAAGGGACAATGGAATGAACCAAGGGGCGATGGAATGAACCAAGAGACAATGGAATTAACCAAGAGGCGGTGGAACGATACAATGTATAATAGAATTTACCAAGGGACAATGGAATGAACCAAGGGAAGTGTAGATTCGGGAAAAGGCGGATGGCTATCTGCCGGCACTTGGGTAAAGACCTTACGCTATCATGCGTGTGCGAGTTGCCAGGGTTTGCTCGGACGGCTGTCTCCTTCGACAATGAACTGCATTTTCATGTGAAGGACGATTTGTTTCCCTCCCGAGTTCACAAGGGACAATAGTGAGCATTTCATGTGGTTTTCGTTGGCACAGGAACGGTGTAATTATGGTTGCAATGTAGTTGGAACCGTACGAATACATTAGACCAAATAAGCGGTGTGACAGAATTTGTTAACACACAGCACATATCGCGAAGATGTACACAACAGAATCCACTTGTGTGCCGCCTGCACTGTGATATATACTTATGTATGATACCCTTGATATCGGCTTCAAATGCCTAGTCTGGGACAGGTATTGCTGATCATTATCCTCCGTGTTCTCTGGCTTTGGGGATTTTAACAAAATGGATGTCTTATGTCACTATATCCTGCATATAAATCATTCAATGTCTTCTTTTCCTTCTCTTTCCTTGCATTCTCTTATATCAGGCTTATTTTTCGACATCAGTAACTTGTATTCGCCTGCCCCATACATTTTGGTTGTATTTTTTTCCCCTGATGATTGTTGACATCTAATCCAGTACCACAAGCAGCTGCCTGTAAGACCTCGTGCTTCTGTCAGTTATACACATATCCAGTCTTGCCCGGAAGTGATACCATTGACTGCTTGTATACAATAAGCATATCTCTGTCTAGACATGGAGAACAACCAAAACCATTACAAATAAACTAGGAACATTCACTAAATGGTGCTTGCCTAAAATAGAAGGCATACAGTTGTATGGTGGAGGTCAGCAAGGCCGAACAGATACGAGCAATAGGTCTAAAACTTCCGGTGCGCTGATGCTGAGGTAGCGATTAAAATCCTACACCGGTCAGTTGGTCTAACATTTTGACTTTTCGTCCTTGACTTGGGGACGTAAATTACAAGTACCTCTGAAGTCGGAGTGGGTTCACCTGATGGCGAGGGATACTGGTAATAGGAAACTGTAATCCCCACGCAAAAATCAGTCCTGTGCACTGTAAGTAGTAGCACGCGTAAGGACTATGCTTGAGCTGAAAGCGAGAAAACGCAAAAAGACTTGGTATGACAGAATCACCAATGTGGAGCTTTTGGCGAGAACTAGACAAACACAAATGAACCAAGAGGCGAAGAAAAGAAGCTGGCGCAGGATAGCATATACATTAATAAAACCTGAGAAAAGTATAACTAGAAAAGCCTTGTCTGGAACCGACAGGGCAAATGAAATAGAGGAAGACCTAAAATCTCACAGAGAAGAGAAATGAACAATGTGGGAAGAACACAGAAAGATTACATGGGGTAGCTAAAGATAGGAGTGCTTGGAGTGACTTGGTTGTTGGGATAGACGGCAAAATGAAGAATATCTCCTTTTTTTAAAATTGCAGCCATTAGTTCTCCTATTATTGACACAAACATCCTAATTATAACTCAAACTTGTACGCAGCATAACCGTTTTGGGGAAATAAATACAATGTTTGCAGCTTGACACAGTTATCGATTTATGAAGCATGGCCACACAATGTATTATGCACTTATCCTTGAACACCCAGGCCACCTAAAGAGAGACCTTGCCGAGAGCGCCACATGTTTCTTTGCACGTATCAGCTTAACCGATGCTCCCTATAGAATGTGAACGGGCCTAATCTCACAGCTGGACCCACAAATTCTTCACATGGCTTTTTGCTTTTCTTCCAGTAATGATTCTGATATAATTGTTTTGTTGTTTTTACATTTATTCGTCGCTCCAAAAAGCTTGAGGACATAGAAGCAGCAACATCATCATTATGGTGGTCATCATCATCATCATCATCATCAACATCATTATCATTATTACCATCATCAACATCATAATCATCATTCCCACCGCCATCTAATTGAACGTTCTTCTTGTCTTCCCTCGCATTTTTGAGATTCTTCCCGAACACCTGCCGACCCCCCACAATCTCATTCTTTCCGGATACTGATTCCCAATCTGTTCCCCCACTTTTTCCAACTTGTGTTACAGACGCACGAACGTCTCTCCTTTGTCCGTAGGCTATCTACCACCAAGAGGTGCATTCCCTGCCAATCTATCAGCCTGTTCATTCCCCCTCACTCCCGCATGGCAAGGGCAAAAATAAAATCCATACAATTTTCACAATCTGTGACCTCTTAATAAGCGAGGTGAGCCATTCCACAAGAAACATGTCTTTCTCCACCTTACTAAGCATTCTCCTTGAGTCCGTAAAGAATACAGTGTGTGTTGCAGTGGTCTACTCTAACCAACGGAATGTCGCTGTCACTGCTTCCACCTCCATTCTCATGCTGGAGGTCGTAGTCACATATGCCATACTCTCCTTTTTCAAGAATCGTCCATTAGCCTTCGCGATGAAACCCCATTCACTACGTCTGTTTCTCACCACCGACCCATGTCATGAGAAGGTGAAAGTTAGAAGATGAGAGAACGAACGAACCAACGAACAAACTTTATTTTCAAAGAGTTAATACTTAGGCACGCAGGCCTGTCTGGCATTCAGCCCTTCTGATTTCTCTGCTCTCATACATTATTTAATTCATACATCATTTATGAAGCTAAACTGAGATAATAACAGAATAATGTGCACTAAAACGCATGGAAAATTTGCAAAAATCAATAATAAATCACTCACCAAAATTAATTTTTGAAATGACATTTATGCGAGTAATTATCTACGGTAGGTGTAACGTACCACTGACCAATATACAAAATCTGGACAGTTTGACTTCAGGGCATGGAGGATGTCGGATATATAAGTTTGGGTAAACCCCAAAGAGATAGAGGATACTTAAGTTCCTCCTTACCAATGTGATCCTGCCCGTTATAATTACTTTAGCTATTACTGGCCCAGTGGCTTGAGACTATAAATAGAATTTCAGAGAACCAAGGAATACCTCCAGGAAAACAATGAAACGTTTTTCTCTGAATACCCAAAATATGCTTATGGTGGTTCCTTGCCTCTCCTCTACCAACTAAATAATTATTAATCTAGGATTGTTAATTAAAACAATTTTACTACGACAAGAGAACTCTCAAAAGAGACAATGACCCTTATTTTTCAAATTTATTACACTTAAATGGTGCTATTGATCAGTAATGTCATAAAAATACAATAATCAATGCACAAAAATAAACAAGTTCATGTGCATGTTCATCTCTAACTATATATATATATATATATATCCTGGCTGTGCCCACTATAAAATCCATCGCCAAGTCTTGGATCTCTGCAGAAATCAGTCAGCGTAGAATATATGTTATACTTTCTGAGTGTTCTGTTTGTTCCAGGATAAGTTTATGGCTCAATGGTTGATTAATTCCACCTACATAAAACGAACTAAGTTATCTGGGATACCTGTCCTGTATTGGTAGATAAAATCTGCAGGAAGTTGCTTTGGACTAGTATTTGGCCTCACTATATCTGCTGCCTCACTCAGTCAAGCTGCTGCATTCACAAAGTCAGGTCTGGATCTAGATGTATTTAGCCACTACCTGAAATTTCAGCACCAATCGTAAATCTAATGATATCATCACTATGAACATCATCAGAAATGAAACGCTGTACACTTTCAAGAAAACCACAAAGAAAAATACATAAAAGAATTGTGATCCTAGGAAAATAAACAATGGAAGGAAAAGGGTATTAGTGCTCTCAAATAGTTATCCACAACATACTGGTTGCTCTCCATCCAATCTGTCATTATATGGCGCTCAAGGTTTAGACTAGCAGATACGCAGTGTCGTCTTCTCCCATGCCTATCCTCCATGGTCTACAGGATGAGTAATACCTTGATTGATTTGGAATTGACAACTATGTACTCTTCTGTACATAATTAGTTTCTCTAGATCTCCTTCCCTTACAAGGAAAGGTCTCATACCTTAAGGGTTTTTAAATCATTCCCCATTGCAATGAGTATTTGGTTATAAACAATGTAAGTACATTATGGTAACATCTATTGTATGACCTTCAGATCTATTCTTGTCTAATCAAACGTTTCAAGGTGAGCATATTCCCTCATCTTTACCATGTATGTAATATGCCTTTACTACCTTTATCATTATCATTATCATCATCGTTATCATCATCATCACTCAGGACACAAAACTATATGATTGTAACCTGAGTTATATGTAATACAGACTGATATTATTCAGGACACAAAACCATATGATTGTAATATGAGTATTATGGAATATAGAGTAGTGTCATGCTTAGGACACAAAACCATATGATTGTAACATGAGCTGTATGGAATACAGAGTGGTGTCATGCGTCGGAGTGCACTAAATTATTAATTAGTGTATGGGTTATCATTAACATGTTCTCTTCTGATAGACAGGACATTATACATCAAAGTGCCTTCCATCATGAGATTTATTGTTCATACTCCTCAGCATGTCTCTTCCTCTCACTTATTCTCATCATTCATCAGACATAACATTCATATGTGCATAAATGATAAGTAAGCATACTTATGTGATTTTACAAATAATAAATTGACAGATTTGATATCAATGAAATTAAAAGGGAATCTCACTCATTCCACCATCATTCATTAGACAAAATAATTATATGGATGATCATTAGGCATAATTATGAGATTTTAAAATGATGATTCCTCATGTTTAACAATAATGAAGTTACACATGGATCCCCACATGCATGCTCTCATCAAATACATAGAATTATGTGATACACCCAATCCACATTCATTCATCATGAATCATAACCACACTTGCAGGGGTGATGATTATGTATTATTATGTGCCTCACAAATGATAAACCACATGTTTAACAACAATAAAAATACATTTGACTCACAACACTGTTGCTTTCTCCCAACAAACAAAATTATGATACATATAGAAATCTATTTAAATCTCATGTGTTCATGTACTTTTTCTGTTACACGTTACATTAATTTCTCTTACCAGAGTTGGAACATTTAAAATAGTTTCTTCTTATTGAACTAAGTATTCTTAGCTTCCAAAATCTTAAGTTAAACACAACTTCTAAATCACTGCTGATCTAGTTTAACTTCTTAAGAATTAAATTGTACAACCTAGGTCTAATGCTTACACATTAAATAAGTTGTTTAACTAGAAGAAACCTTCCTCACAGTTTAACCTCGTGTACCATTTATTCATGAACTACGACATCTGACTAAAGTACTTAGTCTCTCCTAGTTAATTTCTTACGGACTAACCACCTAGTTACCACACATCCATGTACCAACTTCTTCTTGGGAAAGGATCACTTACTAGCTTTATAGCATTGTGCTTACCTTCATGTTGATTGAATAGCTTCAAACACGTCGACGACAGGTTTCAGGATCTGACTTGGATTCGTTTTGCCCAATGCGATTTCTGATTGTAGGCTGATGCTTTCCTCATTTTATAAATAAATTTGATTTGGAAGATGCTATAACACCTCAGCTATCTCAGATCTTCTCCTGCGCCTTGCTTGGGTTGATGTAAAATAACAGACCGTTTTCTGCCTTGCATGCCATATTTATTTTCGTTCCATCCTGCTTACGCTGTGGCGTCGCAGCCAGTCCAAAGTCTTCTTTCATCCTCTCTTCGGCCCAATGTCGCTATTGATTGTGTTGTCGTAAAAGGGGGGTTGTAGTGGAGGAAATATTAATCATGCTGTTGACGGTTGTAAGAATTTATATCACAGGGGAATATCAGTTTCCGAAATGATTGGCAGCACAAGTAACAGAGGACCGTGGACATACATGATCACCAACGCGACACGGCATGGGTTATTAGAAGAGGAAGAAGTTCGCCATTGCTTCATGAATGACCGACGCTCATCGAAATAAACGCAAGGCGGTCTGCTTCCAAATCGTCTCCGGCAGATTTCGAACTTTCGACTTGGTATGTCGGGGAATCTGTCCTCTTACACAGAAACAACGTTGTGGTGTTAACCACATGCAGTTTGGGAATCCCCATTCTACATGTATTATTTATCTCTCTACATGTTAATATATTTTATTCTCGTTTTTTGGTTTCTATTTCACGCCTACTAATCAAATGTTATTACATATGCAGGATTGAAGAAACGTGATGCTTGTTCTAATATCTCCCCGTTTACTGCGATGTTCATTGTTGGCCACTCCTTGTTTATATCATTGTTTTTGTTTTATGAATCTTGAAATCTAATACATGCTCTGTGCAATGCATATTTATTTACTCCATGCGGTTGTTAACTCCAGATCTCTCTCTCTCTCGATCTCTCTCTCTCTCTCTCTCTCTCTCTCTCTCTCTCTCTCTCTCGATCTCTCTCTCTCTCTCCTCTATCTCTCTCTCTCTCTCTCTCTCTCTCTCGCTCGCTCGCTCTGTCTGCTTGTTTGTCTGTCTGTCTGTCTGTCTCTATTCCTCTCGCCCGCATGGTATATATGCGTTGTTTATGTTCACAGTATTCATTTCAAATTTTTTTTTTCTGTGTGACTGTAACACGTACAAGAGACAATTGTTACATGAAAGATGAGTGATTGGAAGGGACGAATGTAAACGGGCCTGCGTGCCCAATATGTCACCCTTTAAAAATAAAGTTTGTTCATTCGTTATCTCTTTCTCTCCCCATCTCTCTATCCCTCTCTCTCTCTCCCTCTCTGTCTCACTCTATCTCCTCCATCTCTCTCTCTTCTCTTCTCTCTCTCTCTCTCTCTCTCTCTCTCTCTCTCTCTCTCTCTCTCTCTCTCTCTCTCTCATTAGTAGCACTGTGTTATCTGCATATCTAAGAGCGTTTTCTATTATTCCGCTGACATTCAACTCTAATGTTGACTTCTCGTCCTTGACTTGAGGACATAAATTACAAGTATCCCTGACGTTGGAGTGGGTTCGCCATTGCGAGGGACACTGGTAACAGTTAGGAGCATTTTGTGTGATATTAACTGGCACAGGAACAGGGCATAATGGGAACGACCAGTTGCCGTGAAGTTGGAACCGCGACTAACTAACTAACTAACTGGTAACAGAGAAAGCCAGCCCAATGCAAAAATCAGTTCAGCGTAGATTACGCAAGAATTCAAAGATCATCATCATCAGCAAGTGCCCTGCCAGCTGGCGTAGGCGTTCATGGCTCTCCACAGATCTCGGTCTTTGGTGTTCTAGATCAACTCTGCTGATGATATTCCTCCATGCCACCGTCTCAATCCGTCCAGCATCATTTCTCTTGGTCTGCCTCTGCCTCTCTTCTCCTCGATCTTTCCGGTTGTCACGATGTTCTTCAATGCCTCTCTTCTCATCACATTACCAAAGAAAGCTGTTTGTCTCTTTCTTATTGTTGTATATAGTGTTCTAGTTTCATTATCCTCTTTCAAGCAATCGTTGTTAATTACTCTGGCAGTCCAAGGAATTCGCAACATACGTCTTAAAAACCACATCTCTGTTGCTTCTACGTTCTTTCTAATTTGTTCATTTACATTCCAAGATTCGCTGCCATACAGCAAAACTGGTTCTATATAGCATTTTAGCACTCTCTTTCTTACACTCATTGATAGCGACTTATTGTATAAGATACTCTTCATTTTCTGAAATGCGGCTTTTGCCTGCCCTATTCTGCTCTTAATCTCTGTTGTACATTTTCCATCTGATGTTATAAGTGCCCTAACTACAACATATCCAGGCGAACCTTCTGGCCTAGAGAGACAACAGTGGAAGATAAACTCTATGGACCGCTGAGTGAACTAAAAAAGACTGTTAGATTCATACAAGAGACAACATTGCAGTTATAAACATATTTCAGGCGAACGAAAGAAGAAGAAGAATAAGTGCCCCTAGGTATTTAAAAGTATCCACTTGGTTAAGAATTTCCCCTTCTATTTCTATGTCATATTTTGGTGTCCCCATTTTCTTTGGTATCACCATTATTACTGTTTTCTTGATATTCAAGGAGAGTCCTTTCTGTGCGCTCTCTGTTACTACAATGTCCAATAATTGTTGTAGGTCTGTTGCATTATCCGCCACCAATACTGTGTCATCTGCATAGCGTATATTGTTTATATTATATCCTCCGATTAGTATTCCTTTCTTCTCTTTGATCTCTCTCACTATTACTTCGCTATATAGGTAGAAGAGATCTGGTGACAAGACACACCTCTGTCGTACTCCTAGCTTTATCTGATCATAACTACCCTCTTTATTTCCCATTTTAATTGCTGCTACTTGGTTCCAGTATATAATCTTTATTATTCTTCAATCTTTCCCATCAATGTTGATATCTTCCAACATTTTAATCAGCTCATCATGTTTTACTTTATCAAATGCCTTAGTATAATCTATGAAGCATAAATATATGTCTCTCTGTTTCTCTATTGACATTTCTATTAGCGTTCGTAATATATATATATACATTGCATTGTTTGTACCCTTTCCTTCCATAAAACCATACTGCTCTTCACTAATTTCTATTTTTATTTTCTTCTTGTTCTTCTCTTTATCATTCTGAGTCGAAGCTTAGTGACATGGTTTATGAGGTTAATTGTACGAAAATCTTCGCATTCAATTGCTCCTGGTCTCTTTGGTATTGCTATAAATACAGATTTCAGCATATCGCTCGGTAAATATCCACTGTTATAAATATCATTCAGCATTTTGGTTAATACTTCTACCCCAAATTCTCCCAATACTTCTAATTCTTCTATTGTGATTTCATCTGGCCCAGCTGTTTTTCCTTTCTTCATATGTTTCATAGCGTCAGCGACTTCTTCTTTTGAATAGGTGGGTCTTCTAAGTTACTTTCTTCTGTTAATTCTTCCCTTTCTCCATCATATAATTCTCTTATATACTCATTCCACCTCTTCATTATAGCAGTGTACTAAAATAATTCAAATCAGGAAATTCTTCAACTTGCTTTAAAATGCTTACTTTAAACAATACTTGTGTGTATTTTAAACTTATTATTAACCAAATTCATCTATTTGTTTTGACAATTTTTTTTTATTTACAAATGCATCAGTTTTATTCCGCGAAAACATAATTTGTTCGCATTTTACACGTTAAGTGGGAGGTAAGCGAACGATTATACATAAGTTTCCAGCCTTGAGTTATTGAACTTTCGAACGAAACAACAGATTATCATAAGATGGCATAGGTTTGCAAAACAAATTGTTTGCAGCACAAGATGACAAATTAACATTTGTAACAACACGTTATTTCAACAGAAAATCACAATTAAACTATTATATGTTTACATTGGGTTTTTTTTTCCTGCGTAGCTTTTTTTTTTCTTTTTTCTCTATCTGAAAGTTACAAACAGAGATGACACATCGTCAAGACAAGCAAGTAGGAGATGGGTAAATGGGTGTATGAGTGTGTGAGCGCGCGCGCGCGCGTGTGTGTGTGTGTGTTGTCAGGTGTAAGTAACCTTGGCTATCATGTGTAAATAACCTTGGCTATCATGTGTAAATAATCTTGGCTGCAATGTGTAAATAATCTTGGCTGTCAGCTGTAAATAATTTTGGCTGTCATGTGTAAATAATCTATCACATCTTGAATCCATCTACGTTGTGGCCTTGCTCTTCTCAACCTCCCCTGGTATTCCCCCCCCCCACCCCACCCCCACCCCCACCCCCACCACAAGTATCCTGTCTAGACTTAATTCTTTCAGTAGTATATCCTTTTCATAACAACCTTCCGGAAAACCTCTCGATCATAAGCAAGATGTCCAGCGTCCGATACACCCATCTGGAGATCATCCACCTCATCCTGCACCCATCTTCTCTTTGGTCTTACTCTTCCTCTCTTCCCGTTGGTCGTGCGTCGAAGTACACTTGTTCCTGCAGCGAGGCGCCGTCGTCATTTGGAGGCAACAGGTTCGATCCCGAATGGTAACTATTATAGCTTTCAAATTGTATGTTGTCTAGTGCGTCTTCTAATCTCTATCTAATTACTCGGGAGGGCGATTGGCGGTGTTTGCGAGGGGCGGCAGAAGTGTTCAACGAACGACCGATGTGATGGCGGTCGTCTCCGCAATTGCGGACGGCCACTTGATTTTTCTATTTCTACTTTCCTCCCACCTGTCTTCTGCCTATTTAGTTCTTCTAAAGGGACAAAGGTGAGGGTCACTGATTATTTCAGGTGGTGAAAGTGAATGAAATAGAACCGAGGAAATAAACCCTTCTGTAAATAAGACTGCTGTTTCAGGGAACCGTGACACAGTTCTACCTACTCACCTATTGGACAGAGGTGAGGGAACAGAGTGGAAATCACCCGCTACATGGAGGATAGACCATGTATATACACAGAAGCTGGATATCACCCGCTACAGGGGGAAGAGACCATGTATTCACACAGAGGAGGAATGACACTTTCTATATGGAGGTGAGAACCATGTATGTCAAAGCCATTGACTATAATGAAGGTACATCTCTCCCATACGGATGAGGGGCGGGGGGTATCTGAAAGGGTGTTGAGCTTTATTCTAATGCCTAACCATTAATGCAAAACATGACTGAGACTTTTGTAGGGACTTGTGTGCCTCACCTTTGACTACCCGACGAGACCAGCCCGAGCTGTCGTACAGTTCTCGAAGGACGACGCTCTTCCTGGAGCCAGCTGTCAGAGGAGTCCAAGTTCATCCCAGTTCAGATCACAGCAGATGTGGATGGGTACAGGTTCATGTTTATATTATATATATTGAATCCACTTTGCTGAAACCTCACTCATATTGTCAATGTGCGCTGTTTGCTGTTGTCGGGTGTATCGTTATTGGGACAACCAAAAAGAGAACAACGATACTAAGTTCCTCTTTCTCATTGTGATCCTGCCCGTTATAATTAATTTAGCTGTTAGTGGCTCAGTGGCTTGGGACCATAAATAGAGTTTCTGAGAACTAAGGAATACCTCTAGGAAACCAATGAAAAGTTTTATCTGAATACCCAAAAATATCCTGTTGGTGGCCCCTTGCCTCTCCTCTCTCAACTAAATAATTATTAATCTAGGGTTGTTAATTAAAACAATTTTACTATGACAACAGAACTTTCAAAAAGATGAAATGACCCTTATTTTTCATAATTTATTACACATAAATTGTGATATTTTTCATGAATGTCATAAAAATACAACAACCAATTCATTACAAATACAAGATCATGTACATCTCTAACTATGCCTATCTCCTTGCTATGCCAAGATACTATCCACCCCACCAGTTTCAGTCCTCCCTTATCTTTATTGGGCCACTTCTTCTGGCCTATGTATAATCTGTGGTGGAAAAAAAAACAAATATAAACTATGTTTGGTCACCTGTCCAGTTTTTTTTATCTCTGCTGCAATCAGGCAGTGTGACATATATGTACTAGTTTCTCGAGGGTTCTTTGTTGTGTGTTCCGGGATAGGATTTTTGTTTGGCTCAAGGGTTTCTCCACCTAGATAAATATAGACTAAGTTATCTAGGATACCTGTCCTCTACGGTAGAGAAATCTGCAGGAAGTTTCTTTGGACTATATTTGGCCTCACTATATCAGCTGCCTTACTCAGTCAGGCTCTTACATTCAGTCAAGCTGTTACATTCACAAAGTCAGGTCTGGATCTAGATTATCTAGCCACTACCTGAAATTTCAGCATCATTCGTAAATCTAATGATATCATCACTAGGAACATCAGAATGAAAAGCTGTATACTTTCAAGAAAAACACAAAGAAAAATATATAAAGGAATTGTGATACTAGGAAAATAAACAGTGGAAGGAACATAGTCTTGGTGCTCTCAAATAGTTATCCACAACTTAATTAGTTGCTCTCTATCCATTCAGTCCTTATATGGCGCTCAAGGTTTAGACTAGCAGATATGCAGTGTAGTCCTCTCCCATGCCTATCTTCCATGGTGTACAGGTTGAGTAATACCTTGATTGATTTGAAATTTGACAACTATGTTCACCCTATCTTCTGTTATAAACAATGTAAGTACATTATGGTAACATCTCCTGTATAACCCTCAGGTGAATTCTTTTATAATCAACAGTTGCAAGGCGAGTATATTCCCTTCTTTTCACCATGTATGTAACATGCTTTTACCTCATTTATCATTATCGTCATTATCATTATCATTATTATCATTCAGGACCCAAAACTATATGATTGTAACCTGAGTTATATGTAGTACAGAGTGGTGTCATTCAACACACAATATCCTTCGATTGTTTCATGAGTGATGTGGAATACGGAGTGGTGTCATGCGTCGGAGTGCACTAAATTATTAATTTGTGTATGGGTTATCATTCATATGTTCTCATCTGATAGACAAGACATTACACATCAAAGTGCCTTCCATCATGAGATTGATTGATTGTTTATACTCCTTCTCGGCATGTCTTATTTTCTCACTCAATCTCATCATTCATCAGACATAATACTCATATGTGCATGGGTGATAAGTAAGCATACTGGTGTGATTTTACAAATGATAAATTGACAGAGTTGATATCAATGAAATTACAATGGAATCTCACTCATTCTTATCATTCATCAGACATAATATTCATATGTGCATGGATGATAAGTAAGCATAATGATGTGATTTTGCAAATGATAAACTGACAGATTTGATATCAATGAAATTACAATGGAATCTCCTCATTCCACCATCATTCATTAGACATAATAATAATTGTATGGATGATAATTAGGCATAATTGTGAGATTCATAATTGATGATTCCTCACTTTTAATAATAATGAAATTACATATGAACCACCACATGTATGCTCTCATCAAATACATAGAATTATGTGATACACCCAATCCACATTCATTCATCATAAATAATAGCCACACTTGCAGGGGTGGTGATTAGGATTAGTGTGTGTCTCACAAATGATAAATCCACGTGTTTAACAATAATGAAAATACATTTGACTCACCGCCATACCTTATTGATCATGCAGGTAACCAGGTACCTTCAGATGCCATATCCGGCTTCTGAGACCAAAGAGAAGGGCCCGAGTACATATCTAGAGAGAGATTTGGCCTAATTGCTATGGCCATGTGTGGTGAAATTTATCGACTTTGTGTTCAAGTCGGTCATTCAGAAAGCAATGGCAAACTTTTTTTTCGCATATCCTATTTACAGGACATCGCTGTCAATACCAGCATTTTACCGCTGTTGTTGATTTCTTGGCAAAATTACGCTCAGTAGTTTGCCATTGCTTTCTGCGCGACCGGCTACCATACCCCCGTAAGTAAACAACGCGACGCGATCCGCTACCGAATCTAGCGCAGCTGCGTTACCCTATGTGGATATACGGGATAACGGAGAAAGTCAATAACTATACTGTTCAAAAACATAAACGCATAGCTATCCGAGGATGCGTTTGTATGAGTTTGTAAGTAAAATTTGGTGCTAGCGTATATAAAAACCAGCCTTAAATGTTCTTTACAGTGTCACATGCGCGTGTTGACCTGGATTGCTTTCGTTTTTGTAATCGTTACAATGCAGTGGTCAATAGTGTTTATGACCAAATTTTTACCACAGCTCATGATACGCGCACGTGAAAGCAACAATATTTGGGGTGAATACTATTCACTGACTACGCAACAGAAACCCTATAAAAGGATAACGCTACACAAAACAATTCAGTTCATTTTCAAGCAAACGTCTATGGCACCTCCATCGATAAATTTATGGAACATTGCTATTGGCCTACTGTATGCAGGCGAAAGTCAAAGTCAGGTTGCCAGGCATCTAAACGTGCATGGGAGTACGATCATTCGCCTTTGGCACCGATTCCAAGCCTCTGGCTCAGTTGAAGACCGGCATCGCAGTGGCCGACCCAGAGTGGCAATAGCAGCGGTTGATCGCTTTATTCGGCTTCGTCATCTCAGAGACAGGTTTACAACATCTTCCTCAACTTCCCATCCAATGCTTGCAGGACGTCATGTTTCTGATCAAACACCGGAATAGACCTCATGACGCTGGACTTCGGGCACAACGACCTTATCGTGGACCTCTCCTTACACGACACCATCGCCAAAATCGATTTCTTTGGGCTAACCAGCATCGTCCTTAGGCAGTAGACAACCAATGGAGATGTCTGGTTTAGTGACGAATCTTTCTTTTTGTTGCAGCGGAGAAGGATCTATCGTGAGTGAAATTAACGTTTTGACCACAATTGCGGTAATGAAGCTCCACCGCACGTTGGTGGGAGTGCTATGGTGTTGGGAATGATCAGTTACAGCGGAAGCAGTCAATTGGTTCACATTTAATGCGCCACGATACGTCAATGAAATTCTTCGACCCCATGTCCTTCCACTTTTGGCTACCCAAAGTTCAGTGTTTCAACAGGACAATACCAGACCCCATTGAGCCCGGTTGACCACGCAGTTCCTGACTGCCAACAACATTCTCACCCTTCTCTGGCCTTCTCTTCAAACATGAGTCCGATTGATCACCTGTGGGATGAGCTGCATAGACGTGCTTGTCGCCAAGACGTTGCTCCAGCCAATCGTCGTGATCTGTTCCAGGCATTCCAGGAAGAGTCGGCAGCCATCCCACAGGCCCACACTAGACGTCTGATCGCATCCATGCCCAGGAGATGCCAGTCGATAATCGATGCAAAGGGAGGCCACACACCATTCTCACGGGAAAGCCCGTACGCCAAAAATCTCTCGTGACCCAGATGCAAAACAACTGTCAATTGATTGTCTGAACCCTAAGGTATGCGTGTGTGCAGTTTGAACAATTAACTCATTATATTAAAACAGTTATTGAATATCAAAATTATGGCTATGTATGTGCGTTCGACAGCTATGCGTTTCTTTCTTTTTTTTTTCTTTTTTTTTTTTGAACATTATACTTCGCCAGGGAGACCGGCAACCTACTGAACGGCAAACTACTGAACGTAAAACTTGCCAAGATATTAACAGCAGCTGAAAATTGCTGGTGTTGACTGCAATGTCCTGTAAAAATGATATGCAAAGAAGAAAAAAACACACACGCACAAGACAGAAGGTTGTAGACAGCTATGATCACCAACGCCACATGATATGGGATATAAGAAGTAGAAGCGTAATATTCACAGCATGTGGTTCTGGCGAACATACATTCGCTAATGCTCCAGGTTTAATTCCCAAATGTGTCATGATTTCTTATTCCCATCAGGGGACTCTGGCATCAAATCCGCCTCATCAAATGGCTATATGATCATTTTCAGAAATTTCCAGAATTTGCCTAAGATAAAGGACCTTGTTGTATCTAACACTGTGTCCTGGAATGTTTGAAGACCTAACATTTCACTATGAGGACAATAAGAAAAGCTGAGAAACTTCTAATGGCAATGGTAATTAGGCTTCTGGGACTGATTTCCAACGCTCGACTCACTATGTCAGAGAAGCATTCAACACAAACCTAATGAGGCACTAAAGCTGGTACATATGGGGTCACGTCTCGGGCCTACTAGCTTAATAACTGCGTACGCCACCAGCCACATCAATATTGTCATATCGGGAAAAGTATCGCACCGATAACCATTTGCACGCACCGTTCTGAACATACTTGAAACGGCAGCGCTGTGCTGCACAGGAAATATTGAAGTGGTGAAACGTGAAACATCTTGTCTATTCAAAGTTTTTGGCAAGAAGTAAATAATGTCGACAACAAATAACGCCTCAGAAAGGTAAGAGGAACTGTAACTCGTATGTACCATCAGTGTATGAGTCGTTAGACACCAAAGGCGACATAGTGCGAGTGCAACACGCCACTGAAGAGTCTTTGTCTTCTACAAGAACACTTCCTCTACATGTTCGTTGCCGAACAAACGGAAATCGTATATTTTTAACACTCTCAGCTAACTACTAGTTGTGGACAGTATGCACACTTGTGTTTTGTCGGATGAACTTATATTAATGCGTGGAGACTTGTCTTTCACCATGGGCTTCATTTAGCAGCATCGACACACAGCAGGAAAGAATTTATATTACGATTATATCACGTGGATTTTGAACTCGAACGTACATGTGCAGGAACTTACTCTCCGAGTGATACGATCTACCAAACGTCAACACACTCGATTGTTACCTCATACTCGATTGGACATTGGCTATACGTTTCTAACAACAAGCACCAAGATGAATTCTTTATACATGTCACCAACAGACAGGCTGAGGCAGCTCAAGGTTCAGCGATAAATCTACGCTTTAAAATAGTGACACCGCCGTTGATAGCGTGAACCGTCCGATTCAACGTGCTCTGTGCCTTGGGTGTCACAATTGTATACTGATTACATATAGTCAGTTCACCACTGCCTCAGCAACACCAACACATACTAGGACAGCATTGCTCGATTTCAAGTACGATTACTTACTACCAATCACCAATCCACTACTGGTATCTAGCAATCAGATACCACACGTACACTTCAACGCTGTAAATTATCTACGAATCACGCCAACGATAGAACATAAGGCCAGTATAGGTTTTAATTTGTTGATCGTTACGTTCATTGTTGTTGATTAGGTGCATTCGTAAGATACTAACTAGTTAGCGATGACCAATTTCGCATTAAATTAACAGCGGGTGGTTGGGTGGTTGCTCTTCTTGGGGATAGTTAAGATCACTTCCTAACTAAAGAGGACGTTGTGTACTTGCAATCGTCAGGTCGGTACGAGGTAATTTGTATCGGTCTCACGTTTTGTCAGTACTAATTGTAGTGGTGTTACAGTAGTGTAGTAGTGTTGTATGTTGCTTACCTGAAAATCGATAGTCGGTCTTATTGTCTTTTATGAGTGTAAATATGTGTTTACGTTACACGTCAATCGTTTCCCCTCGTAACTGTTAACTGTCTAGTGTTATTATATTCTTTATACTGCATATATTTTTGCATACTATTTTCTGTTGTTTACATAGAGCAACGCTTAAGACATTTCTATCGCGTTAAGATTTCTGAATTTCTTTTGTTAGTCAAGTTTACATTATTGTTGAGTTTGAAGTTGACATTTCGTTCAACATTTGTATTTCGATATATATACTATCTGCTCTTTGGACAAGACTATTGCATCTTGTCGATTCTTTTGCACTCCTCTATCTTGTTTCAGCTAGAGTAGTGATAACTAAATTAGGACAACATGTCGACACTTCGAGACTTTAGGAATATAGGAAAAAGGTCTGGCTTGACTGGTCACGAGCTTGGAAAGTGAGCGAGACAGGAGTTTAAGTTATTCCAAAGGCAACAGAAGGAAGAAGAAGAAGTACAAGCTGCATGTGAAGGAATAGAAATGTTAGCAGCCGAGAAAAGAATGAAGCAAATACAAATATATGAAGCTAACACAATGTTCATTGTTGAGGAAGAGGAAGACATAGAAGACACTCTTATTACTCACCAAGCATGGGTCAATGGATTATCAACGGCCTGTATTAGGGACAATTGTTCAGCTATTGTAGGAGTTGATCACAAACTAATAAATGAACGTGAATACACAGGTAATAGTATTGGTTGCAGAACATTCGGGGGTGCCATAGAAACATAAAAGACCGTATGGGTCATGATAAAATGCCCATATTATGAAGGTAAAGTATGTGCAGCAGTATTGCCAAACCCTGGTGCTGGGTTGATAGTTGGTAATATACCCAATGTCAAAGATTACGTTCGGAAAGAAAGAACCATTGAACACAAACGTGACGAGACACTCACAAGAACCCAAGTTCACATGACGCAAGAAGAAGAAGATAAAGAAGAAGAAAATACGCAATTGAAACAGGTTACATCAACTGTTGACGAACACGATGTAACACAAAAGAGTGATAACACAACAGAAAAGAATTGTGTACACCATGATATTCACGAGATAAATGAACCCACTCACAAGGTAAATCCTTCATCAAATAACTCTATTTCTGTAAACATAAGTGATGATCAAAAGCAAATCAGGCGAGATTATATGTCTTTAAATGACATCTTTCTGAAACATTCCAAAAAGAAACCAAAAGTTACATGCACTGGTAACAAACGGCAGATACAACCCATTAAACAGTGGAAATGGGATCTTATAACCATATTTGTTACCCAGATCATAACCTTGGTTAAATCAACCATATCACAGGTTAAAGGTGTCGTTATGAACATTTACTCACGAACAAAGTTATTTGTGCCAGTACAAACATGTACACACAGGGCAAGAAACATATTACAAACGGGTTCATACGAATTAAAATGCATATCACAAACATGCACACAAAAGTCAAGAAGTGTATCACAAACATACACACAGAATCAAGAAGTATATGACAAACTTACACACAGAAGTCAAGAAGTGTATCACAAACGTACACACAGAAGTCATGAGGCGTATCACGAACATGCACACTGAAGTAAGAAAGTATGTCACAAATATGTATTCAAAATCAAAGAAATATATTACTTGCGGCATTACAACTATCCACTCACAAGACAAGAGAAGATATACACAAACCAGAAAGAAACTTATAAATTGGTTAACAGAAACCAAGAAATACACCACAAACATTTGTGCGCAAGTCAAAACAAATGTTGTAAACTTTAGCGTACAAACAAAAATATACTTTACGAACTTGATAAGTAAATGCAAAGAACATTACAGAAAACAAATTACACTTATCTTTGCTTACTATAGTTACTTGTCTTACTCCTGGTACAGATTTACCGAACATACCTCATTGCAGCGTATGCATTACACATTATACACAAGAGCGAAAACTATAACATTGTTCCAATCAACAAAGTTACAATGTACAGATATTGGCATACGTGCAGAAGAGAGATTTTATAAGTTTGAAACAAAGAAAGAAAGAAAGAAAGAAAATGAATAAAAGGAAGAATAAAAGAAAGAATAAAAAGAAAAAGAAAATGGAATGAATGAGAATGCTCAGTAATTACATCAGCACATTTCACTACAGACACATTAGGGTCTTACAAAATAAGTTGTTCCAATTTTCGCTGATATGAAGCTATACTTTCAGAATTGTTCACACTATCTCATATGTCTACAGTTCGTCTTGAGAAAATATTTCGGTTCTTTATTCTTCAGATAATTGTTGTTAACTATATATTTATTGGAGAACGTTAATTATTCTATGAATATTATTTGCTTTAAATATTTATTCTTGTTTATATTATATTTCTTATTATTTCGTAGAAGTTCTTACGGTTTATTATCTAAGACTACGATGTTAAGATCTGCCAGATTCTAGTCAGTGATGTTCTTAAAGATCTTCTTTGTCGATTGTAAATAGATAGGTCTTTTCCACAGTTGTTTTCCACTTTTGTTCTTAATGTGTGTCTGTATTCGTTCATAGACTGTTTAGAAGATATATTATATATTACAGATGCACCTGATTAAATAGCAATGTTCATAACAACCAACAAGTTATATTACATTAGTATATTACATATTGTTATTCAGATAGATACATATGTGGATTTTTCATTGTTGGCAGAGACATGATGAAGTGACTTGTGTTGCGACATTTTGGAACTGTCATACGTCAATTACTGGGATGACGGAACTTTTAATTTTCGTGTCCATTCGTCAATTACTGAGATGACAGAACTTTTACTTTGCGTGTCAATACTTCAATTAAGGAGATGAGGATCCGATCGATTAAGAACATTCAATAATCGTCGAGAATTCGAATATTAAGGAATATGGATTAAGTATTTTACTTATGTGACGACTAGTGTAATGATATTAATTAGAGTGACACTAGTTGAACATTGAAATTACGTTAATATGGTAATTTTAGGATATGTGATACGAACATTATAATATGTTTAGTTTTCTTGCACACATGTGGAGAATTAGTTATTTACAATTGTTAAGTTATTATATTGGAATAAGTACATTTGTTCATTATATTGGTTAATTAGTTAATAACTGTTATAATTAGAATCTTATAATTATCAATGGGTTCTAATATATTCATTAGAAGGCTACGCCACATATGTTGAGCCATTACAATGAGTTGCACATAAGTAAATGAGGTTGATGGTATAGAGAAAATCTCTAAAGTTATAAGATTGCACTGTATACAGCAATGGCGTCCACCTCACCTACATATATATATTATTCTATGCAAGAAACACCCTGTGGATATATAAGCCAGCGACAGTATTGAGCATCAACTGGTACTGACTACTTGTTACCTGTTATTACCCACGTCCCCAACTCCAGGTTTTGACCCAGAGTGAGGACACTTGTCTATTTGGACATGTAGGGACTAATTGTATAATTAGTTAGACCAGCCTCTCCATAGGCTGGCTACACGACGTCCACCGTGGGATTGTGGATTGAAGGGCGTGCCCGTCATATATTTTATTTGGGGGGGGGGGTAATTTATAGGGGCTATAATGTCGTATTCAGCACGGGATAAGACTCATGAAGTCGGGACTGCTATTGGGCATGGTTTAGTAATCACGAGGTGTATATATGTATAAATGTAGAAATTATTTTATCATTTTAATGTGGGAGGGGGCATAATGCCACATAGCAAGTGCCCAGATCACGCCATACAGAAGATGGAAGGAAATCTTATAGCAAACGGTACACGGGAACTATGAGATACGAATATACGTCACACCAACGCCAGCGTGACAATGAAGACATACGTTGTGTGACGACCAAGGTGAACGGGCGTGTGTTAGATTTGGAGAACAACTTGGCGTGGCTATTGGATCGTTTGAAGGCTAGCAGTGGACTCACTCCAAACTAAGAACAGTTAGAAGCATAGGTTGAGAACGCCATGCATTTGAGAACGACGGGCAAACTCTAGACAGACAGAAATCGGAGGAAGATGACAGCAAGGACGACCTGAATGAACATAGGGAAAATAGAAGTATTATTGAGCGATGATAAGCCAAACGAAGGACAGGTTACATTACATAAGGTTTGTGCACGCTTAAATTAGATGCCCTCCCTGTAACAATGGGACACTAATGGTTCACTACAAAAGTGTATGTTGATTCTGTCAAATCCGGAATAAAACGGTGGTAGATTTGACTGAGCTCCGATATTTTACTTCGTTCCACGTTCATCATTGAATTCATGAACAGTTATCGTTATGCCATTTTTTTTAATGAGCCAGTTCCTTTTGTGGTTTGAACATTGTCACATGGCAAAACACAGAGAAGAAGGACTTAAGACATGTCGTATATGTGCGTGCGTGCGTGCGTGTGTGTGTGCGTGCGTGCGTGTGTGTGTGTGTGTGCGTGCATGTGTGTGTGTGTGTGTGTGTGTGTTATACTTTTACTTATAATGTAATAGAAGTAACCAAGAATATGATCAATTCTGACATTCTACCAGATCTGAACGTGGGGGGAATCTGGCTCACAAAAGCATCAAGTCTGGGAAACTGAAATACTTTGGCCATATTAAACATGACTGTGGACTGTGGCCTGGAAAGAACAGTGACGGGAGATTTTGTTCCTGAAAGATGAGACACTGATTGGGCAGCACGAAGGCGGACACAGGTGACTGTATACGCCCTGGACATGAGGGTACGTGCATGAAGCAGAAGAGACGACAAGAGATAAAAGAGATCTTTAGGTGGGACTGCACTCGAGTGATATTCTGCAAAGGATACTATGTGATGATGATAACCAAGGGCTATCCCTGTACAATCTCACCCTAACACATTTTTTTTTGTATTTTATAAAACCACCACCATTTGTTCTCTGTCATCATTCACATTGTACACAATTCCCAGACGAGAAGCGGAAGACAAAGTATACGCGCAGCTGTGCGAAGGACGCCAAAACAGACAACCTTGTGAATTTCATCTTAATGAAAGATGCTAACCTTTGGAAATACCCTTCTCTCGCGCTGAATAAATGATATTCTACCAGCAGCAGCATTTCCTAGCCGCCATTTTTGCTGGTAATTTGAGATTCTGGATTTGGACAAACCAGAGAATTTGCTGCAGCCAAAAATACCCTTTGTAAAGAGCTGTTTGTCGAATGAGTTAATTATGTTGTGCACACGTGGAATATGTGAACAATTGATTCAGTGGCTGGATTCCAGACCAACTTACCGCTACGTTATCTGTTACAGTTTCTATCTCATCCTCAATCAATCAATCATGTGCCATGCCGGAAAGCGTGGTCGGTCATGACTCGCCATTTCACTCGATCACTAGAGTCGTGGATCAGCTCAGTGTTCCTGTCTCGTCCATGCCATGTGACATAGTCATCCAGGTATTTTCCTCTCGGTCTTCCTCTTGGTCTGTTCCCCTCGATCTTGCCAGTTGTCACTAAGTTCTCCAATCCATTTCTTCTCATAACATGTCCAAAACATTTTGATTGTCTACGTCTAATTTCTCTAATCAATTTACGATTGTCATTTATCTCCTGTAGTACTTAGTCATTGGTTTTTCTGTCTGTCCATGGTATTCTTTGCATTTTCCTCAGAAACCACATTTCTGCAGCCATCAGATGTTTTTCAGCTTGACTGCTCATTATCCAAGTTTCACATCCATACAAAAGAACAGGCTCTATGTATCCCCTCAACACTCTTTTTTCTCGTTTCAGTTGACATCTTGTTATTGGTCAGAATGTTTTTCATCTTGCTAAAGGCTACTTTCGCCATGAAGATTCTTGTTCTAATCTCTTTAAGGCATCTCCCATCAGATGTTATGACTGTTCCGAGATAATTGTACCGATTCACTTGTTGAACAATATTCCCATTTACTTGTATATTACATTGTGGTATTTCGTTCTTCCTAGTGACTACCATAACCTGTGTCTTTTTACAATTTAATTCTAACCCCAGCTGCTCACTATGTGCAACAACCGCATCTACTAATTGTTGCAGATTCTGCGCATTGTCTGCAATCAATATTGTATCTAATGTTATTGATGTTTCGTCCCCCAATGCTGATTCCATTTATATCTTCTACATTTCTAAACATTTTCACTGTATAAGGAAAAAAGATCTGGAGACATTACACATCCCTGCCTAACACCTCTATTAATAGGCTGATATTGTCCCACTTCATTATCAATCCTTATGGCAGCTTGTTGTTTCCAATATGTTTTTTATAAGTCTAATGTCTTTCCCATCAATTTGTAGATCTGCAAGCATATCCACTATGTTGACATGTCTAACTCTATCAAAAGCCTTTGTGTAGTCAATAAAGCAAAGATGAATATCCTTGTTTACTTCTATAGCACGTTCAATAACTGTGCGCAGCATCCTCACCATCTCAGCCTACATATCACAAAAAAGGATAAGTTCCGATCAGTACACTAACCCAGTAGTACTGGCGATATTCTACTAAAATAATCCAAAACTAAAAACTCAATGCGCGTAAAGAACAGATAAGGGCACAACTACTACCTATGAAGAGTAACATGTTTATTATCATCATCACGTGCCATGTCGATAAGCAACCGCCGTCTTGGTTCGCCATCTCGCACGATCACCAGATCTGGATCAGCTATGTGTTCTTGTCCTTGTTGTGTCATGTGGCAAAGCCATTCAGTTACGAGGCGGCTTCAAATGAAAACCTTAATGTGTGTGTGTGTGTGTGTGTGTGTGTGTGGGGGAGGGGGGGGGTCTTCTTTTTTTTTTTTATATATTCCGAAAAGGTAAAGAACAAATGTATTATTTTACGATATTATTTTACGATGTGGTCACCATTGTGTTCAATACAAGTCTTCCAGCGCCAATAAAGTGCT
The DNA here is from genome assembly GCA_963921405.1 of Cepaea hortensis. Classification (NCBI taxonomy): domain Eukaryota; kingdom Metazoa; phylum Mollusca; class Gastropoda; order Stylommatophora; family Helicidae; genus Cepaea; species Cepaea hortensis. Next base: position 121,131,896 of record OY992876.1, on the reverse strand, counting down.
TGTTGGATTCCTGAAGAAAAATCTACTCTGGGGTCACTACTCGGTGTGTCTGACCCGCTCGTGACCTGTCTGTCACAGAATTCACGCCGTTGTGAAACTTCCTACTCCACTCATAAACTTGCTGGACTGACAGGCATGCATCACCATACTGGACCTTCATTCGCCGATGAATTCCTATAGGTTTCTATAGGTTTCTATAGGTTTCTATAGGTTTCTATAGGTTTCTATAGGTTTCTATAGGTTTCACCCCTTCACTGATAAAAAAAAAACGGATAACAGATCGCTGCTTCCCTTTGGTGCATGTCAAAAGTGAAGCGGCCATCTTTAAGCTGTCTTTATGATGTAATCGTGTTCTCTGCACCGTGATGTCACGTGTTTTACACTCTTGACATCCTTAACAACAATATTGACATGTTACAGGACAATGGCATGGTTATTATAATGTCTATCACACTTTTAAGGTTTTCATGTGAAGCTCCCTTGTATTTATCTCTTTGTCTTGCCCTTACTCTTGTCCCAACAATCTGCCAGTTGTCTCTAAGTCCTCAAGTTTCTTTCTCCTAATAATGTGGCCAAAACATCTTCATAGTCAGCGTCTCATTTCTCTAACAAGTGTACCGTTTTTATTTATTTATTATGTCGACATTGTGGTCTGGGGGTTAGTGTACGCAGTTTTACCATATCCACATACCAGAATCGAAGTCAGCCACAGACCACGTGGGAGCATATAGCTTGACGTTGATTTCCATGGTATACGGCGTCGGCAGTTCAGAAACTAATGGCAAACTACTGAACGTCAATTAGACTAGTAAATTGCAAAACAAAAACAAAAAATGTTAGCTGCATATTCCGTACAGGATGTCGCAGTTAAATGCTGCATTTTATAGCTGTTTGTAATTTCCTGGCAAGTGTACGTTCGGAAGTCTGCCATTGCTTTCTGACCGACCGGCACTCATACCATTCTAAGAAAACAGACGCAAGGCGGACTGCTTCCAAATCGCCCGTAGATGTCGTTAGCGGTATGTGGGATGACGAACTGCATTGGTAACCCCTTCACCACAGCTAGCAACATAAATGTATATTACATAACAAATGGCCCACTTTGAGGAGACAGGATTTGAAATGTGCAGCTGTGTTCGGAACAACTTACAGCTGTCAGCAGTCTGCAACTGAGCAAAGCAGGGCACTCACTTGTCCTGACAGCCGGAAATGGCTATCAAATGCAGAGGTAGAAAACCCCCTATATGGATGTGGAAGGCAATGGGAAACTACCACATTATCTTCCCGAGATTTCATGAATAGTCGTCACATATCAGAGGCAGTGAACGACGTCAACGGCTGTCTTAGGACATTTTCGTCCGGTAGGGACAGACATGAGCCAAAGATGACACCAGGCCGTCATCCAGCTACTGATGGCATTAAGAAAGAGACAAACAGCTTTCTTTGGCCATATGGTGAGAAGAGAGGCATCGGAGATCATCGTGACCATGTAAAGATCGAGGGGAAGAGAGGCAGCCGATTAAGAGAAATGATTCTGGATAGATTGAGACGTTGGCATGGAGGATTATCAGCAGCAGAGTTGATCCAGAACACCAAAGACCGAGATATGTGGAGAGATATGGACGCCTACGCCTGCTAGCATGGCACTTGATTATGATGATGATGATGATCTTACATCGCAAAGAGTCGACTGAACTCCAGACTGACCAACGCACACCTGGAAATGCCGTAGTGAGTAGCAACATCATCAATAGCGGCTAACACCACACGCCTCGCCAATGTGAAGCAATTTTAGCCATCACATTATCGGGTAGTTAATTAAATGTTTGACCATTTTTTGTAAGGGTAGCGGGGTAGGGGTACCCCTATTAAAGGAGAAGTAAGGTGCCTCCTTTCCTCCGCTAGCTTACGGGACACGCTTGGGCAAGGTGGAGTACCCGTTTAGGGCCCCCCCCCCCCCCAACAGGGTAACATGAAGCCATGTAAGCAGGTGGTGGATTGGACTTGGGAGAAGCCGACAGATAGTTGTTGGTTATGGTTTCAAGTCAGTGACGGTGGGCAGAGGATCTCTCAATAGAGACAATGGCTACGGTCATCCGATCAGTATGGTCACTGCCAGGAAGGAAGAATGGTAGACTTCCCTCCTTATTGATTCCCGGGCAGAGGAGGGTCGTCAGCCTTGGTTGATATCTCTTCTAAGAGAGGGAACTCTAGACCTCAAACCTCCGCTGCCTTGCGGGTATACCCATATGGGAAAGACTTCGGGAGTAAACCCTGAGGACAAATCCGGAGATGGAGTCCCTAAGGCAGTTCCATGTTGTAAACAACATAGTTCTGGTAACTCATGCGACGGTACCGATGCCAAGTTGCATTGGCTACTGACGTTCCCTTGGTCAACATCGGCGACGCGGAGAGGGGGAACTTGCTACTGGGCAACAGCTGATTTTCCGATTTCCATTGCCCAGGCTTGTGCCCTGAAGAGGTCACTACAGCACCGCATAAAGCGGTGACACAACACGGGAAGTAGCATTTACCGGTTATAAGTCTTAATACTCGATTGGCGTAGAGCAAGGCGCTAGGGTCTGCTTCCGACAGTGGGAGAGATCATCGTATCTCACTAGACAGATACCACCCGCCTAAGCTGGGCATCCCCCAGTCAATAAGGTGTTGTCTCGCCACGGTTCGTCTGCTCCTGAGGGTGTGTGGAGCTTAGGGGGAAAATCCTGACACATGGACCACAATCTACACACCTAGCAACAAGAAAAAAAAAACCGGCCCTAAAGCTGGGAACATGGAACGTAAGAACCATGACCCCTGACATCTCAGACGATCTAAACGAGACTGTGGATGCCCGCAAAACTGCAGTGATAAACAACGAACTACTCAGACTGGGGATAGACATTGTCGCCCTGCAAGAGATCAGACTGAGACGTATTCTGGGCATATCATGGAAAGTGAGTGGCACCTTGCAGTCTTGACAGACCAAAGTATGTGAGTTGGAATTTGGCCAAAATTCCATCACAATGCCTGGCCAGAGCTTCAGAGAACATGTGGTGCCCAAACTACATGTTCCCTCTCTCGGCCTTGCCTCGTTTGACCCAGAGGAATGGATAACCAATACGTCTAGGACAAGGTAGGCTGCAGACGCTGGCGGCTCAGCGTCAAACCTCCGAGACCTTGCCTCCGCGAGCAAGAGACGAGCGATGGCCAGATTCTAAACCCTTGGGATTTGACTTAGAGGCGTTCAGCCAAACCCCGCAGGTAAGGGTCGTATACGCGCCGGAACCACTGGGCGCGTACACCTGTCAAACGCAAGTGTCTGGACCTTGTAAGCGTGCACTACCGTCAGACTCCCCGCCTGACTCGTGCGGCTCCCGCAACCAACGAGAGTAGGCCCGCCGGAGATATTGCTCGTCTGATGCGGACAAATCTTCGCTTGACTGAATAAGTAAAGAATCGATAAACGTAGTGGTATTTCAATTGCGCTTGCGCTCCCACCTATGCTACATCCTTCATGTGTCTTCACAAAGTCGGACTAGAGTCAAGCTAAACAGCTGAGATCATGGAAAGACCACATAACAAACAAACATGAGCTTGAAAGAGCAGATATTACTGCAGTGCACTCCCTCCTTAAACAGAGACGCCTCCTGTGGCTGGGCCACGTATCTCGAATTCAGGATGAACGTATTCCCAAAGATCTCCTATACGGAGAACTAGCCACAGGAAAGAAGCCAACCGGAAGACCCCAAATGCGATATAGGGATTATGTAAACAAGATATGAAAACCCTTGGCATAGATCCAGACACGTGGGAAAGAGTTGCAACAGATAGATGTTCCTGGAGAAGAAATGTACGAAACGGACTGGCGCTCTTTGGGCGCAATCTGATCTAACAAACTGAGGATAGGCGGCACAGGCTTAAAACGCAGTCACTTACTGCGGGACCTGCCTCGTCTTACAGATGCGGAAACTATGACAGAGATCGTCACTCTCGCATTGGACTATACAGTCACCAGTGGTGCTGCCAAGTACCTCCCCAGCGGCACAACTCTATAGCCCTTCAGGACTGAGAGAGGCTTACTACTACTAATTAAATGCTTGACCACATCATCCTCATCATGTGCCATGTCAATAAGCGTGGACGGCCATGTTTCACATCTCACATGATCACCAGAGTAGTAGATCAACTCAGTGTTCTTGTCTCGACCAAGCCATGTGGCCAAGCCATCCAGATATTTACGTCTCTGCTTTCTCCTCGTTTTTCCCCCTCAGTTTTGCCAGTTGTCTCTAGTTTATTTCTTTTCATAATGTGTCCAAAAAATTGTGGCTGTCTGCGTCTAATTTTTCTAATCAGTTTACGGTTTTCATATGCTTCTTGTAGGACTTGCTTGCTGTTTCCAATATATGTTTTTTTTCTACAAGTCTCATGCCTTTCCCGTCAATTTGTAGATCCGCAAGCATTTTCATCTCGACTCACAGAACAGGTTAGTTTTCTAGTTGGTATTTTTGTGTGTCTTACGATATTCAAATGGCCTTTGGCAAACAACAATCTGCCCCGCCTCTGATCTAGAGAAACCTGACATAACTGCACGCCAAAGTCTGACACGATGACCGGTGACCTAACTGGATCTGTCTGAGGAATGTGTGTTTGGCTGGGTGATTGGAGGTGTGTGGGTGGAGGAGGATATGTGGGTGAGTGATTGTTGGTGGGTAATGGGACGGGTAGAGGATATGTGTGTAGGGGGGTGGATGTGTGTGGGTGGGGGATGTGTGGGTTGGGGAATGTATGTGTGCTTGGGGTGTGGGTGGATGGGGTGTGTGGTGGGTGAGAGGTGTGTGTGGGTGGGGAGATGAGTAGTGTAGGGATGTGGTGGATGGGTAGGGGCATGTATGTGTGTGTGGGTATGTGTGTGGTTTGGTGGTGGAGTTGGAGTGAATGGGAAATGTGTGGGTGGGTGGTTGATGTGTCTCATAACATAGTAATATGCATTGTTTATGTTTACAAAATTCATGTGACAATGTTTTTTTCCTATGCACTGTTGATGAAAGAAAAATGAGTGATTGGAAGGGCCGAATGTAAGATGGGCCTGCGTGCCCAATTTGTTACCCTTTGAAAATAAAGTCTGTTCGTTCGTTCGTTCGTTCTCAATTCCTCGGAGGAGGAGGACGAAGAAAAAGCAGACTAAGAAGATAATATGCTTTCTACACCAATCAGGTGCTGATCTGAAGCAGATATTAGCGATCATGACCCCCTACCCTCACAGCCAACAGTTATTTTAACGACGTTCTTATTATTTATATTATTATTTAGCGCCCATCTGCTTAAGGCTCTTCACACTCGTGTTTCTCTGTCTCCCCTTGTTATCTTTCGCACGTAAGGCTGATTTTTATCTTCCGGGTTTGTTTTTATGTTCCCCATACATTATACATTTCATTTTTCTATTTATTATGCATTAACATTACTTGGGGGAGGGGGGTTGTTATAGATTATTTATTTTCAGCTGCCCACGCGGGTTTCCCAAATTATTCTGCTGTCTCGTCTTTTTCCATCTTCTAAATTTATTTTATACGGTCACCCCTCCCCGTCCTTGTCGGGTTGGCGGTGTGCACAGGTCACTTATCTTTAATCTTATTAGCGTCTAGAAAGGCAGACATACGGATTGGCGGACGTGTGAACGTACAAGGCGTAGCAATAGCAGCCAAACAGATAGATGGACAGACAGACAAGCAGGCAGTCAGACCCACTGACGGAGGCACGGACAGAATGACTGACAGACAAGCACGTACTTAAGGACCGACAAACGAAAGGAGGGATGCGGAAGGTGGGACGGAAAGACGGACAAGACAGACACGCAGACAGATAGACACGTATGGGTGGACGATCGGACGGACAGACAGACGGACTACCAGGGAGGCAGGCAGACAGACATATTATAAAAGTCACTGTCATTACTGAAAAAGACATACTGACACTAAAGCAGATCTACGTAGGAGAAAATCAACGGACTATTGCAGTGATGTATTGATGTGTGTGTGAAGTCAAGGAACCACTTACACACCTCAACATGTATTGTGTCTATGGTACCAAACTCATATTACTATAGACCAATCGGCGCTCTCTTTAGCACACGTCTAATATCCTCTACCTGCATCATGTCTTCACAGTCCTCAAACCTAGTGACCTGTGACAAGGCTTCTCTGACTGTATCCCAAATAGCCCTGTCCTGCTGATCAGCTTTTTAGAAATCGTGCAACAAAAGCCTCCCTTCTGTCCTTGTCAGTTGTCATATGTCGGTTGTTATCATCATAAACTGTACCATGTGTATCAGGCATTGCTTGTCTGTTCATCTGTCTGTGCAGCCTCCAGAATTTACCAACGTCACATCCCAACCGACTTCATTTATAAACTGTTCCCACTTCATTTTTTGCGCCATTCGCAACTGCGAGCGCTAACAAGACAAGTCACCTGAACAAGTCAAGCAACCTGATACGGGTGAAAATGACACTTTGCAAGAACACCAAAAGACACGTGGCATCCAAGATGTGCAGCGCGGAAACCGACAAGAAGATGAGAGGAGAGAATCTACCTGAGAGCTGCAGCAAACAACAAGAACCTCAAGCAACCTCTAACGAAGCTACCACGAGGAAGGACGACCACAACCCACCACAAACAAGAACCAAACCTACTGAGAAGCAGAGGGAGGAGAAAGACACCAGAGTCGGAAACACCGACTCACCGACAAGCAAATGGGTTGTCAAGCGTATCCAAGCGGAACTGGCAGATGAATAAATCCTGAAGCAGCCACAAGAAGAGAATCTCCACATCCGATTCTTGAAGGCGGAGCGGCTCCTCACCTACTCCAAGATTCCTACTACTTTGACGGTGGTGACGACAGAGGGCAGGGAGATGCCGATCACAATATCAATCAACAAGAAAATGCAACAGCCAGAGAGATTCATCCCAAGAGTCACTCAATGTTCAAGATGCCAGAGGGCCGGCTACAGCAGATCAACATGCCGCAGTAAGACAGAGATCTGTCGATACTGCGCCGATCAACACACATTCAAGGAGTGTCCGTTGGCAAAGCTGGACATTGACTTCCGAGCACCCAACAACAAAAGAAAGTGCACCAACTGCCTGGGCAATCATGGAGCAAGATACCTGGGCTGTCCGTACCTCCAAAGGCACAGAGACGTATTAAAGATCGCCTTTACCACAAAGACACCATACAAGAAAGCAATGTGGAGGAGCGAGACAGCCACGGATATATCACAAGCTGAAAGAGATCAACTGCAAACCCAGATAGACGAGCTGAAGAAGCAAGTCAAGGCACTGCTGACGCCAGCGACAACGAAAAACTGCTGGCGGAAATAAAGGAGATCCAGCGAAACATCAAGCAAGGAGTGGAACATATGGCCTAGATGAAGAAGGAAAACGAAGGAATGCTACGAACCATTAAAGCAGAGAGAGAACTGCTAAAAGTTGAAATGGAATTAATCCAAAACAAACCAACAGAAGCCATGCAAGAGGACACAGAGAAGCCGCAAGATGAAACCCAACAAAAAACCGAGCCGGAACCGCAGGACAAAACCAGCAGCCGAACCACGACGCCCGAGACATTCAAGGGGAAACCAACATCCCGCCAGACAACTCAAGAAAACCGAGATGAGTACCCTGACGACGGCATGGAGAGGCCCCGGGCACCTACCTTGGAGGAATGCCTAGAATCGGCAAGACTGGAGGAACTCAGGCCCCAGGAATTCATAAGACGCTGGGAAGAAAAAGAAAAGAAGAAACCCAAGAAACTCAGGGGGAAACCGATAGAATACCCAGATACACACTATGAGGATGAGGACGGACCCGGCTACACGTACTATATAGAAGACGGAGAGATCATCCCATGGCTGACCGCGGAGGAAGAAATCGAAAGGCAACAGAAACTCAATATGTAAAGTGAAAAAAGGAACAAGGAGGAAAATGAAAACACCGAAAAGCTTCTATAGACAATACAAAAAAGGAGGCAAACAGACCAAATAAAAAGTCATTATAAGGACTGCAACCAGTCGAACCAGGAGCCTTCACTAACAAAAGAAACCACAAGAAGACACGGGCACAAAGAATAGCCGCCGACTAATCCCCCAGCTAACGTCACAGACACAAACGTTTATGTCACCAGTCCGAGAAAGGACTCACTCGTAAGAGCGCTCAAGACAAAAACATGGTTAAAATCCCACAAAAACCACGGATGTCAACAATAAACAACGCTGAGGAAACAAATTGAACGAGACCGAATTTGGAATTTTTCTTTTTGAAAATTGGAATTGGAATCTTTTTTGTCTCTGCTGCTTGAAGTTTAAACTCCTGCACCTTTACTTTTTTTTATTCCTTTCAGTGTAATTCTGTGTAATTCTGAGGAAAGAAGAAGACGCAGACGAAGAAGAGACTAATGAACATCTTCAAGTGCCACAAAGACGATTTCTGCACCGAATCAGGTGCTGATCTCAAGCAGACATTGGCGATCATGACCCCCAATCCTCCCAGCCATCTGTTATTTTAATGACGTTCTTATTATTTATATTAATATGTATCGCCCATCTACTAAGGCTCTTCACACTCGCATTTATCTGTCTCCCCTTGTTATCTTTCGCAGGTAAAGCTCATTTTTATCTTCCAGATCATTTTTCATTTTCTTAGGCAATAAAATTATTTTTTAGTTTTTGTTATTGGTGATTTATTTTCAGCTGCCCACGCAGGTTTCCCTAATTATTCTGCTGTCTCGTCTTTTTCCATCTTCTAAATTAATTTCACGCGGCCACCCTCTCCACTTGCCGGTGTGGTAGGCGATGCCCTCAGATCGCTTATCTTTACTCTTATTAGCGTCTAGCAGACATACGGATGAGCGGACGTGTGAACGGCCGGGCGGTTACGAAGGCAGCCAGACAGACAAAGCCAGACAGATAGATGGATCGACAGGCGGACAGCTGGACTGACGGGGGCACGGACAGAATTACAGACAGACACGCACTTACCGACCGACAAACGTAAGGAAGTAAAGGTAAGGTGGGACGGAAGGACAGGCAAGACATACAGGCACGCAGACAGACAGACAGACACGTATGGATGAACAGCCGGACAAACAGACAGACGAACTGCCAGGGAGGCAGACAGACAGATTACAAGAGTCAATAGAATTAGTGAAAAAGACATACTGGCAGAAAAGCGGATCTACGAAAGAGACAATCAACTGACTATCTAAGCATTACAGTGATGACTAGATATGTGTGTAAAGTCAAGGACCCTCTTACACACGTCCACATGCAGTGAGTTTAAGGTACCAGACCCATATTTATATAGACCATCTGACACCCGATGGGTGATGTGGTCAATGCACGTCGGTCGACCTTTCTTTCCAGAACAATTTCCGGTACCTATCTTAGGCCGGATTGACCTGGAACCCGTGTTGTTATTTTTTTTTTTAAATATTCCGGCATAAGAAAAAGGGCCGTGTAAAGATAATTTGAGATAATGTTGTGTAAAGATAGTTTAGGATACTGTTGTGTAAAGATAGTATGAGATAATGCTGTGTAAAGATAGTTTAGGATACTGTTGTGTAAAGATAGTATGAGATAATGCTGTGTAAAGATAGTTTGGGATAATGTTGTGTAAAGATAGTAAGAGATAATGTTGTGTAAAGATAGTGTGGGATAATGTTGTGTAAAGATAGTTTGAGATAGTTAGTTAGTTAGTTAGTTAGTTAGTTAGTTAGTTAGTTAGTTAGTTAGTCACGGTTCCAACTTCACAGCAACGGGTCATCCCCATTATGCTCCGTTCCTGTGCCAGTGAATATCACATAAAACGCTCCCCACTGCCCAATGTGAAAAGTGGAAAAGACAGGAGTCGACAAACAACAGCCCGCACAGATACACTGTGCACAATGCCGCCGCCAGAATGTCAACACAATAGTCCCCCACGAAACATCCAGTTTATCTCTGATGGAATCGGCAGTCATTTTTCCATCTGGATGTTTCCTAGATGTTCACCCACACAGTCCACGAAAATACAGTTCATCGTCGATGGCAGTGGCAGTCAACCAGAAGCCCAGCAGCCACGCATTTCTGCATAAGGCAAAAACCGGTCAACTCTGGGACATAGCCAGCTGCCATCGCTCCGAACATGCAGTCACGTTCCAAAAAACCTCGGGCAGATTCAAAAGCATTTCACACGAAACTCACAGCTCACAGTGTCGCGCCATGCACTCACTCAGTAGCAGGGCGACGGAACCATGAAGCCTCCTTAGTCGCCTGTTACGACATGCGTGGTAGGCTACAGTGTTGCTATGCTTTGCTTCCCTTATGGGCCCCGGCAACACACGGGAGTAGTTTGAGATAATGCTGTGTAAAGATGCTTTGGGATAATGTGTAAAAATAGTTTGGGATAATATTGTGTAAAAACAATTTAGGATAATGTTGTGTAAAGATAATTTGAGATAATGTTGTGTAAAGAAAGTTTTGGAAATTTGTCCGAGTAAAGATAGTTTGGGATAATGTTGTTTAAAGATGGTTTGAGATACTGTTATGTAAAGATAGTTTGAGATAACGTTGTGTAAAGATAGTTTGGGATAATGTTGTGTAAAGATAGTTGGGATAATGTTGTGTAAAAATGGTTTGGGATAATGTTTCAAGATAGTTTGGGATAATGTGTAAAGACAATTTAGGATAATGTTGTGTAAAGATAGTTTGAGATAATGCTGTGTAAAGAAAGTTTTGGAAATGGTTCGTGTAAAGATAGTTTGAGATAATGTGGTGGAAAGATAGTTTAGGTTAATGTGGTGTAAAGATATTTTGAGATAATGTTGTGTAAAGATAGTTTGGGATAATGTTGTGTACAGATAGTCTGGGATAATGTTGTGTAAAAATAGTTTGCGATAATGTTGTGTAAAAAAAAAAGTTAGTTTCATATCCTTTACATGACGTTGCTGTCAGACCCAGCATTATTGGCTGTTTGTGAGTTATAACACGTGTGCATAATAAACGCAAAATTGTATGACCATTCAAAGTGTTCAACTATGTCAATTAAGGACGAGCCAGCCTTAAATTAGTACAATGAAATGCCAAGGACAGCAAAAGTGGCCGATGTAATATTGATTACATAATACATAATGGTCTATAGAAATATACAAGGTGAGCACTATATATACCGAATACACCTCAACGTGTGTAAAAGGACCTTAGCTTTTTTTACTAAGATCCGAATGAGTCCAATTACGTATCACAGACTCCCATTAGAGGCAAGAAATGATCTATTTACTTCAGCGCATTCTTCAAGAGTGCGGAGCTTAAATCGTCAGATTGGCTTAGTTACTGAGCGCAGGGGGGCAGTCATGGAAATATTGTTTGGGTTACGATGCCAATATCATTGGCGGGTCCGTGGGCGTTGTATAAATAGAAGGGACATATTTGAGGCTTACATAATGAAATGCCCATAATGGGTTTTCTGTTAGACAAACTATTCTGTTGGGTTCGTCTGCAGCTTGTGTTTTTCTCCCCCGCCTCGGATAATTTCTCTTCTTTCTCTCCGTCCCTTTCTCTTTTCTTTGCATCATTATTTTTCACTGTTTTGTCTGCTTTCTCCTTCTTTTCCTCTTGCATTTTTTTACCCTTGTCCTCTTAATTCTCAGTTTCTCTCGTCTTCTTCTTCTTCTTCTTCTTCTTCTTCTTCTTCTTCTTCTTCTTCTTCTTCTTCTTCTTCTTCTCCTTCTTCTTCTTCTTCTTCTTCTTCTTCTTCTTCTTCTTCTTCTTCTTCTTCTTCTTCTTCTTTTTCCTCTTCTTCTTCTTCTTCTTGAACTTCTTGAAGATGTCTGTGAGCGTCGGATGTGTGTGGTGGAGTATATGTGGGTGGTGGGGTGTGTGTGGGTTGGAGGTGTGTGTTTTTGTTTGTTTATGGGTGGGGGTTTTGTGTGGGCAGGTGGGGAGATGTGTTTGTGGGTGGGGATATGTGTATAGGTGGGGGATCTGTAAGAGAGGTGGCGGATATTGGGTGGATGAGTGGGTGTAGGTTGGCTGATGTGTGTGTGAGTGGGTGGGGAAAATTGTGAGGGTGCGGGATGTGTGTGTGGATAGGTGCGGGATGTGTGGGTTGGCGGGGGTATGTGTGTGTGTGTGGTTTTGTGATGTGTGTTTTTGTGGGTGGTTGTGGGTGTGTGGGTGGGTGGTGGAGAATATGTGGGTGGGTGTATGTGTGTCGGTTATGGGATGGGTGGGGGATGTATGTTTGGGTAGGGAAATGTGTGTGGGTGGGGGATCAGTGGGTGGGTGACGACATGTATTTTTGCCTGGGTCTGTGTGAATGCGTGGAGGTATGTGTGGGTGGGTTGGGGAGGTGTGGTGGGTGGGGGATGTGTGGGTGGCTGCGGGATGTGTGGGTAACTGCGGGATGTGAGGGTGGATGGGGGATGTGTCTCACAATATTACAATATGCACTGTTTATATTTACAACTTTCATTTGACAATGTTATTTTTTTTTCCATGTGAATGTATCATGCGTAATATGCATTGTTTATGCTTACAAAATCCATTTGACAATGTTTTTTTCCCTATGTAAATGTAACATGCACATTTGATGAATGAAAGATGAGTGATTGAAAGGGCCGAATGTAAGATGGGCCTGCGTGCCCAATTTGTTACCCTTTTAAAATAAAGTTCGTTCGTTCGTTCGTTCGTTCGTCCTTCTTCTTCTTCTTCTTCTTCTTCTTCTTCTTCTTCTTCTTCTTCTTCTTCTTCTTCTCCTTCTTCTTCTTCTTCTCCTTCTTCTTCTTCTTCTTCTTCTTCTTCTTCTTCTTCTTCTTCTTCTTCTTCTTCTTCTTCTTCTTCTTCTTCTTCTTCTTCTTCTTCTTCTTTTTCTTCTTCTTCTTTTTCTTCTTCTTGCTTCTTCATTATCTTCACACTCTACCCCCTCCCCCTTTCCTCTTCTTCATTGTTCTCCTCTTCCTTCTTGATCCCCCTCCTCTCCCTCCACCCCATTCACCTCCTCCTTCTTCGTTTTCAAGTATCACTTCCTACTCTACTCCGGAAAAAAAATAATGGTCGTAATTTATTGTACTCACGTCGACTGAGGCTAGACGTGACAAATAATGTTCCCTTTTACCTTGGACCATGTATTCTTATTCTGCCTTCTACCACCACCAACCCCATAAAAACTACGTCCTCAACCATCTTATGCTGAAGCAGCCTGCTCTCTTATCATCTAGCGTAGCCCCACGTGTTTCCCCTGCACTGTGTCATTCTACTTCTTTATAAGCATCCTGAATGCATAATCTTGCATGAATACATAATCAGACTTCTACAGGTACCATTAGTATTGTGACTCTTCGCTGGCTGTTGAAGATGAGGACGGAGCACGTATGGGAAAGTTCTCAGCGCTGTTATGTCGGTTCTTGACTCTACTCTACTGTACTCTACTTTACCCTAAGTCTCTAAGATCTACTCTACTCTACTCTACTCTACTCTACTCTACTCTACTCTACTCTACTCTACCTCCACTCTACTCCACTCCACTCCACTCTACTCTACTCTACTCTACTCCACTCTACTCCACTCTACTCAATTATTTTAGGATATTACCCTTGGCCTCTTGGCTGTGTGAATTATTTTCCTCTTCTTTTCTGACATGAAGCTCATGGGGTCTGCGGCAGTTTCACAATGGCGAAATTTCTGATTCAAACCACGCTGCAGTCGATTTTACAAGCAGACTCTCAATCTGTCCTACATATCATAAGCAAAAGTCCTTGCATTTCCCTATGTCCCCCTAACTGGTCTATAACTACAGAATCGCCGGGATTGTCACCTGACTCGCATGCCAGATTACAGGCTCACTAAACGAATTTTTTTACGGTGAGTTACAGTAGCTGTGGACAGACATGACCACCAACTCCACACGGCATGGACTATAAGAAGATTGGCAGTACACGAGACAATAGGCTGTGGACAGACATGACCACCAACTCCACACGGCATGGACTATAAGAAGATTGGCAGTACACGAGACAGTAGACTGTGGAAAGACATGATCACCAACTCCACACGGCATAGACTATAAGAAGATTGGCAGTACACGAGACAGTAGGCTGTGGACAGACATGACCACCAACTCCACACGGCATGGACTATAAGAAGAAGATATATATGTATGCAAGTGTGTGTGTGTGTGTGTGTGTGTGTGTGTGTGTGTGTGTGTGTGTGTGTGTGTGTGCCCGCGCGTGTGAGCGTGTTCTGGTCTCAATTCGGTGTTCTAATTGCCTGTTTAACACCACAGATAATATTAATTTACTTGAAACACCTATCAGATTGTATATATTTAAACCGTTCGCGACAGCTTGATTACAAGATGTGTTACAACAGTGTAACTTAAGACCTGATAATACGATCAAGTTTACGATAATGTAACGCACCGGAAACTACTATGCAGATCACAACTGGGGAAAACCTTAACTGTATTTTACTCCAGTTATGGCAACATCATTAAAGGCAGCAACCAATAGCTCATATGATGCCCACACGCTTCAAGCATCCTTACAAACAACTCTCTCTCTCTCTCTCTCTCTCTCTCTCTCTCTCTCTCTCTCTCTATCTATCTCTCTCTGTCTCTCTCTCTCTCTCTCTCTCTCTATATATATATATATATATATATATATATATATATATATATATATATATATATATATATATATATATATATATATATATATATATATATATAATGAATTTGAATAACGAGTGCTTAATGAGAAAGCACCTTTTTTTTTTCTTTTTATAAATAGCGAAATCGGAAGATAAAATAATCACGAATTTTCTGGTCACAAGGACAAGTGGGACAGCGTGGAATGGTTTGGACAAGCTTTGCATTTCTTGGGGAGGCACCCGTCTGTATCGTTATCATTCTTTTCACTGAGTTAGTGCCAATGGATAATATATCGCCAAATGTGACTGCCATACTGTTGCTTGAGTAGATTTGAGCATGCTGGCTCGTTTAGTGAAAACACCAATAGACAATTCTAACTGATCACAGCTGAGACAAAATGACTCCACAACATTTGTGTGGCAGTGCACAATTAACTTTAATGTGACTCCCGGTGATCATATTCCAAGCACCACCAATGTCTGACCTTCACATTGTGTGTGATTCTCATAATATGTGTTTAAATACAAGGCAATCTGCCCAGGATTCCCTAGCTATCGTGTGGCTCCTGTCGTCAGAGCGATAGTTGCCATCTTACTGCTGTCAACACTAGAATGCCAATAATCAAAGATAAAACGTATACAACTTGTGTGGGGCTCTGGTTCGAACACACTACCTACACATCGAACTAGACGGCCTCGTTAGCCGATATAATGATTCGTACACGGCCCATTCGTTCGTAGATATAATCAGAATAATACAATTTCGTCTGTCCATGTTAACACATTCAAACTCCCCGACCGAATGGCGTAAGAAACCCGTTTTCGTTCCTTATTTCGCGTCATATCACATGACCGTTCATAAACAGACCCGTGCCTCATTAATCGTTACTCGTCTCGGCCCGTTTGTTCAACTTTCAGTGAGCTGTTTTCTTTACTGATAGATTAATTCTCTCAGGTTCTGTGAATCTAACTCATCACCGTTGCTCCCTCTATTAAATCTCTTAAGGTTACTTAAGGTTACAAGGTTGTGTCCTGTCCCGTCTCTTGTTCATAACATATATAGACAACATATGTAAAGAAACCAGCCAAACAGAGACCACAAGAACACTGCATGACGAGGACACGGAAGAAGAACCATCTGCAAATCTAACCATTAGAGAACTCCTGTTTGCGGACGACCAAGCACTAATAGCAAAATCAGAAGCTGAATTACAAGACCACATGAATAGTCTAAACGAAATGTGTAGGGAACATAACATGAAAATTAGCACAAGTAAACCAGAGGTAATAACTGTAACTAAAGAAGAAAAGGCAAGAACGATTCACCTAAACGAACATCCCTTGAAGCAAGTAAAGAGTTTCAAGTACCTAGGAAGTACAATATCAGCAAATGGTAAATCAGAAGACGAGATCGAAAATAGATGCAACAAGGCAAACCAACTCATTGGACAAATGGCACCAATACTAAAGAACAAACATGTATCAATAACTGCTAAGAAAGCACTTTACAACACAATCTTCCTACCAACTCTATGCTACCAATGCCAAATCTGAACAATGACAGAAAAAGAGAAAAGAAAAATCACAATAACAGAAATGAGATTCCTGAGAAGAATACTCAATGTATCAAGAAGAGATAAGATCAGAAATAAAGAAATCAGGATTAAATTGGGGATTGTAGCTGCATTAGATTTTATTAGAAGGCAGCAAGTCAAATGGTTTAGCCATGCAAGTAGGTTACCAACAAACAGAAACCACAACAAGCAATGATGTACAGACCAGAGGAAAGCAGAGGAAGAGGCCGACCACGTAAACGATGGACGCAGGGAATAACAGAGTTTATGGGAATATCGATACATGAATCTCATAAGCGGGTACTCTCCCGCTGTTTATACTTCACTTCGGCACCGCAAGGTACAAGAGGAACATGATGAGATGAGAGGAGATCAAGGTTACTTTCGAGTCATGGCAGTGACCTCCCATATGAACAAAATGGTCGAGACAAGAACACTGTCAAAGACTGGAACATAAGGGCCGGAGGTCTGCCTCAAGATAGAAGACCACCGGGAAGAGTGGTCAACCTCAAATAGATTAGAGGTGATACATTGCCCCGATATAAGGGCAGGGTAGGTGATAGAATGGGGGACTATTAACTAGTTCTCTCATGAGACACGGAGACGTTGACCAGATGGTTAGCACTCTGGTCACGACAGAATCACGCCTACGTGATAGCCACGATTGCCACTCAACAGAAGACAGCTAATGTAAGCGTGCCAGGGGCAACGGCACGCAAAAAGCCGAAGGACACCTCAAGGTCCTTCCGCGTGCTGTGTAGCCACGCGAGTAAGAAAGTCAGACTGGGGACTGACTTTGTAGCGAGCACCTCGTTTAGTGTTGATAGGAGTTTTGTGTAACCAAATAGATAGAGATAGCATTAGAGTTTAGGAAACTAGTGATAGGCAATTCTGTGGCTTTGTGTGTGGTTTGATAGCGACTGTTATGTACTTGTAAAGAGCCAACGGCAATAAAATGTATCATTTATTTCCTCTCACACGACTTGCAAGTTTCTTGTGTGGTGTGGGAGAAGTAATCTGATGATGCCTTACACATGGGTTGTTCACAAACACAGAGTTGATCAACGACTCTGGTGATCGAGTGAAATGGTGAATCATGACCACCCACGCTTATCGGCATGGCACATGATGAATTAATGAATATGGACAGAAGGACGATATATCGATACAATACGGTCACTGTGTTATTTGTTTCGATTCGCGGTATGTTAGGCAATGTCATTGCTCAGTGAACGGAAATGTACATGATAATGCATGTTCCTTTGATTGTGTGCCGTGTTTGGTCCAAACCTGCTTTCCTTTTGGCACTGAATCAATTACGTGTAACTGACTGGCACCTGGCCGTCTTGACAGACGATAGTTTGTTATACTGTGCTTCAAAAGGCAGATAACTACGGTAACAAATGTGACTGATCAGACCAATTCGCGCGGTAAATTTCCCCCCAGAATGGTTGTATGTGAACACATGGTCATTTCCACATCACGCACCGTCTGATGTCTCACATGCTCAGTGTGTGATCTATCTGCAGTCATTTTCTTCTTTGCCTTTATTCCATTTCTGATCTTTATCCTCCATGCAACACGTTCAGTGGCGACATGCTCCCAAGGTGCAATATCAATGCCTGTATCAATCATGTTCCGCTTACTTACATCTTTGTATCGTAGTAGAGGCTGACCCCGATCAATGCCTGGTTTATAGCGATGACGACAGAATGCAAAATCATATTAATAATATGAGTTCAGCATGCAGCAGATACAATATGAGTATAAACACAACCAAAACCGAAGTAATGCAAGTTAGCAAATCACCAGGTCCACTAAGTATAATGGTAAATAGCACATCTATGAAACAAGTTAAAGAATTCAAATATCTTGGAATTATGATCGCATAAGAAGGCAGAATGGTCAGAGAAATCTAACTCAGATGTCAAAAAGGAAGTACACTTATATCTCAACTATATCTACATATACGTATATCTCAACTATATCTACATATACTTATATCTCAACTATATCTACATACACTTATATCCACAAAACGACAGATAATAGATATTTTTTTTTAAACGCTCGCTAGCTTTGAACTCAAGCATAGTCCATACACACAACTTCTAGTAGTGCTGGACTGAATTTTGCGTGTGAATCAGCTTTCCTTATTGACACTGCCCCTCGCCATCAGGCGAATCTACTCCGACTTCAGAGGTACTTGTAATATACGTCCCCAAGTTAAGGACGACAGGTCAACATTTTAGTCCAACTGTCCGGTGTAGAAACTGAACCCCTTATCTCGGCATCAGCACACCGGATGTTTTAAGAACACTCGTTCTTATCCATTCGGCCATGCTGACCTACACATAATAAATATGATATTCACAATATGACCCATGCCTCGACAGCCACTGATATTTCTATTATTTAAAGCAAAAGACTTCTCGTGTCCGTTATGCTTTCCAGAATATTGCTCATTTGTCAGTTATTCAAAATAACAGAGTTTTGTCATTTTTCGATAACTCGATAACACCAAGTACGATCAAGTGACATCCTACGTTTTTATCGTGTTATCTACTGTCCATCTCCTAATCCACTAAATGAGTTATGAGCTAAGAACCGACATCACTGTACTCAGGAAATTCCCACACGCGCTACGTCCCTTCGTTCAACAGCCATGAAGAGTCATACTACTAACTGTTCCAACTGTCATCTGATTGAAAGTTCTTCTTGTCTTCCCTCTCAGTTGAGATTCGTCCAAAACCCCTGCCGATCCCCCCGCCATATCATCATCTCCACAAACGGGTTCTCAGTCTCTTCCACCGCGTTCTCTACCTGGTCCTGGTCCACTACATAGAAACCCTCTGAAAAAAGCTAAAGAATTACATTTCTGGGAAGAATAATCACAGGAGATGGCAGATTACATTTATGTCAGCCTCGGATCAGGAATGACTTGAAGATATAACCTCCGTGTGTGTGCAAGTGTCTTCGTACGCATTTGTGTATGTATGTATGTCTGTGTATTTCTGTGTGTGTGTGTGTGTGTGTGTGTGTGTGTGTGTGTGTGTGTGTGTGTCTGTCTGAGTGTGTATGTGTCTGTCTGTGTATGTTTGTGTGCGTGTATGTATTTGTGTGTGTACAATTATATATTGTTCAGACAATGTAGTACTTTACCTCGCACGGTTCAGATGGATGTACTTTACCTCACACGGTTCACACCGATATACTTACCTCACACGGTTCACATGGATATACTTACCTCACAAGGTTCACGCGGATGTACTTTACCTCACACGGTTCACACAGATATACTTTACCTCACACGGTTCACACAGATATACTTTACCTCACACGGTTCACACAGATATACTTTACCTCACACGGTTCACACGGATAAACTTACCTCACACCGTTCACATGGATGTACTTTACCTCACACGGTTCACAAAGATGTATTTCACCTCACACGGTTCACACAAGTGTACTTTTTTGCGGCCCACACACAAGTGTATTTTAACTATTGCGGCCTCACACAAATATACTTTAACTAGTGCGGCCCCGAAGGGGTTAACGACTTTCTCCGTATTCACGTATATCCACGTAAGGGAACACAGCTGCGCGAGATTCGGTAGCGAATCGAGTCGCGTTGGTTACTTTACGGGGGTATGTGAGCCGGTCGCCAGGAATCAATGGCAAACTACTGAGCGTAATCTTGCCAAGACATCAACAACAGCGGTAAAATGCTGGTGTTGACAGTGATGTCCCCTAAAATAAGATATGCGAGAAAAAAAAAAAAAAGAAGTGCGGCCCCACACAAGTGTACTTTAACTATTGAGGTCACACACGGGTGTACTTTAATCGTCCAACTCCATAAAGCTATACTATAAACTTGTCCAGCCTTGGTTATCATTAACAAATAGCGTCAAATTATTTTAACACTAACTATGAAACGTCAAATTCTGACATTTTGTCGATTCCCCTATAAAATACAAACATAATTTTAAAAACAACCCCCTTGATGATTTTCTACATCGCTGTTGTGTTAATTAGGAAAATCTCGTGCAGGCATGCGAAACTCAAGTGAATAGTGACGAGA
>OY992876.1:121084845-121111363 GCA_963921405.1 Cepaea hortensis | reverse complement strand
AGAAGAAGAAGAAGAAGAAGAAGAAGAAGAAGAAGAAGAAGAAGAAGAAGAAGAAGAAGAAGAAGAAGAAGAAGAAGAAGAAGAAGAAGAAGCAGAAGCAGAAGCAGAAGAAGAAGAAGAAGAAGAAGAAGAAGAAGAAGAAGAAGAAGAGAAGAAGAAGAAGAAGAAGAAGAAGAAGAAGAAGAAGAAGAAGAAGAAGAAGAAGAAGAAGAAGAAGAAGAAGAAGCAGAAGCAGAAGCAGAAGCAGAAGCAGAAGAAGAAGAAGAAGAAGAAGAAGAAGAAGAAGAAGAAGAAGAAGAAGAGAAGAAGAAGAAGAAGAAGAAGAAGAAGAAGAAGAAGAAGAAGAAGAAGAAGAAAGAACCAGAAGAAGAACCAGAAGAAGAACCAGAAGAAGAACCAGAAGAACCAGAACAATATATCTAATTTTCTCTAATTATCTAATAGTCTAATAATAATCTAATATCTAATATCCCTGTGATCTTGCTCCATTAAGTTGAAATAATAACGTGTGTTTATGGTCGTCCCTACACAAACCGGGAGAGGGGGCGCTTGTGGAGAACAGATGAGGACAATTACTGCAAAGATACACGAAGATGTGAAATTCCCGCGTCTTAGAATTATGTCAGTAACAATGAATAGAGAATACCGGACAGATATGTAGATTGTCTGGTTTTCTGACTCTCTGTCGTTCGGTCTGTCTGTCCATCCATCCGTCGTTCAGTAGGTCCGCCCGTCCCTACATCCATCACTCTATCGATACAACTGAGTCTCTCTCTCTCTCTCTCTCTCTCTATATATATATATATATATATATATATATATATATATATATATATATATATATATATATATATTCACACACACTAGCTGACCCGGCCCGGCTTCGCCCAGATCCTGGCGGGGAGCGTCTCATTAAATTCATATAAGTAGTCATTATACATTCGAATGCATTCTCTAAGCGTACAGAGTACGCGTTCGGCCCATGGGCACTCGCAGCTAATTTATTGGTTGCAGTTAGAAAATTTCGCTTAATGCTAGGAATATATTTTTTTTTATGTTGTTGTATAATTTTCAAGTTATGGCCGAACACCAAATTTGATGTCTAATGTAGTGCTTTTTGATAAACAATATTTTTTTCTTCTGTCTGGTGCGTACACGAATAAATCCGAAAGTTTTCCAACGCGTGAGCAGGCCACATATAGCTGTCCATGTGTGAAGCGGGGATCTATCTATCTCCCTCTCTCTCTCTCTCTCTCTCTCTCTCTCTCTCTCTCTCTCTCTCTCTCTCTCTCTCTCTCTGTCGGTACCGCACCGTTCGCCTTTATTTCCCAAGACATGTCATCGTATCTATTTTAGAATGAATCTACTTCGAAATCAAGGTCAATTTTTAGAATTTGAATGACCTAACCGAGGTTCGAACCTCCTCTCCCCACCACCACTACCGGTACGGCAGGAGAGTGTCTAGCTGCAACGCTGAGCAGACTCACTCCATTATCCCTAAGTCCCGCCTTTCCCCGTCCGCCGCGCGAGGTCACGAGAAAGATAAAGTCAGACGTAACCATATATTCATGATGAAGAATGAGGTCAAAATTAAGAAAACGAAGTGCCTGCAGAAAAACGCACGAGGTTTACAACAAAATGCACAGACCTTCCACAATAACTAGATAAAAATTAAGTTTAAAACTAAAGGGAAAACTGGCTGAGTGTAGGCTGGCTACCTTGGCAATGTTCCCTTTACAATATTTGGGTATTTGATCACTGTCTGCCAACAGACATCAAATCGTCGATGCCTGGAGGGAAATGAAAACTGGCTGAGATTTGGCTACTTTCGCAATGTTCCCTGCACAGGTTTTGGGTATTTCATTGTCTGCCAGCCGATATCTATCTACTCGATGCCTAGAGGGAAAACTGGCTGAGATTAGGCTACCTTGGCAATGTACCCTGCACAGGTTTTGGGTATTTCATTGTCGACAACACATCAACTCGATGCCTAGAGGGAAAACTGGATGAGATTAGGCTAGGTTGGCAATGTTCTGTCTTGTTTTCCATAACCCCTACCCCGTTCAACCTCATAAGCAAAGTTATAATTAGGGCCCATCCCAGATTAATAATCCTGTTACCAAGCAGCCACATTTCGGATATTAATTTGAGAGGGGTTGTTGTCCATAGGAGATGGTGGCTGTAATAATGTGTTGCCCTATTTCGTCCATGGGGTTTATATATAAAGGACCTTAAAAGTGTGATAAAAAGTATAATAACCATACCAGTTTCTTGTAACCTGTCAATATTGTTATAAAGGGTGTCAAGAGTGTTAAGCACGTGACATAACGGCGCAGATGAACACGGTGACGTCATAATGGTTGTTTAAAGATGGCCGCTCCACTTTTAATATGCACCAAAGAGGAGCAGCGTTCTGTTATCCGTTTCTTGATCATTGAAAGGGTGAAACCTATAGACATTTATCGGCGAATGAAGGTAAAGTATGGTGATGCATGATTGTCAGTCCAGAAATTGTATGAGTGGACCATGAAGTTTCAAAACGGCATGACTTCTGTGACAGACTGTTCACGACGATCGGGTCAGGCACACCGAGTAGTGACCAAGATAATTTTTTTCTACAGGAATCCAAGCATTTTATCGGCGCTGGGGGACTTAATTAAAACGCAGTAGTGACTACATCAAAAATGATACCTTTCTGTGTTTTTTTGGTTTTGTTTTTTTACTTTTTTATTTCAGAATATACTGTCAAAAACTGTCATTTACTGTCAGTATAGTACCTTGCGGTGTATGGCAGGGGGGTCTTAAGCCTGAGGAATTAAGGCCGTCTGGCTAGTGCAGTCGCCGCGAACTGTGCAAGTTAGAGTTTGTTAGGTTTTTTTTCCCCCGACAGAAAAAATCTCCACACCTTACCGAGGGTTTAAACCCGGGTCTCACGAAGGAGAATCCGGCATTCTAGCCATTCGGCCAGCCGCTCCTCTTTTCAGAATATATTCATCCCAAAAAAAAAAAAAAATAAACATTGAAGGTTTTCATTTGAATCTCCCAAGTACATGTCAATGTCAACATAATCCAACCCAGAGGGTTTATGTTCCTTACATCTTCATCGTGGGTATATGGTGATAGTCTCACATGTTTATAGACCAAGCGGCGCGTGATGTGTGATATAGTCAATATTCACACAACATATCTACCGCCAAAGAGCCGGACTTGTGTGGTATGTTTCAACATTATTACTTTTCTTAGTCGTCATTGGTTACTTGCATATTCTTTATAGAACGTGGCAGTCAACTCCAGCATTTTTGTGGCTGTTTGTTATTTCTTGGCAAGTTTACGTTCAGTAGTTTGTCATTGATTTCTGGACGGCCGGCACTGATACTGTTTTATGAAAACCTGCGCACGACGGTCTGCTTCCAAATCGCCCGTAGCTGTGTTTCGAAGGCGGCATGCAGGATTACGAAATGCTTCCGTGACTCCTTTGCCACAGAGTCATCATTATATTATTGTTACTGCTCAACTAGGTTGAGATCCTTGTCAGGTACTGCGGTAAAGTGAATTTAATAGGGAAGATAGATATCACTATTAACCAAGACCGACTGCTACAGAAAACCAGGAATGGCTCGTAAGACTCCCTAGGGGTGGAGACGGGTCATAAGGTAAGTTTTTAATAGATATAAAGAAAAGTTTTCACGTAGAAGGTAGGAGATCCAGGAAAGTCACTGCCCTTAAAAGAGGGCTAAAACTGACACTGAGAACACTGAAAAATGTGTAGTTACCCTGCCACATACTGCTTTCCAGAGTTGATATTAAAATATTTAGCAATATCACATGTAACATAACAAAACCTTACACAAACCAACAAGAAAAGAGAACAACACCTTGCTATAAATTATAATAGTATAATGTGACAACGTGGGGGGAGGGGGGATGTTTAGGCGGAATCCTAAAAATATACACACCTCAAACAATCACAAACCGACATAATAATACCACTTATTATCTCCGTTAATTACTTAAAGTGTTTCTTGTTCCTCACACGTAATTAATTAAATTATCAATGTTTCTTCAAATGGGAGTTGCTAAACTGCCTCTCATATCACCGCATATGACATTAAAATGTTCTTGAGTTCACTACAACTGCAAGACTAAAATGCCCATTAGGTCACCACAACTACTAGACTAAAATATCTATTAAGTCATCACAAAATACTAGACTAAAGACTCCATAAGGTCAAAACAAAATACTAGACTAAAGTTTCCACTATTTTAATTTACAGGAATCCTTGAAATCAGGTTACTTAAATTGTTGGCCTTTGTTATGATAGAGGATACTCATAGGGTACTTACCTAAAATCCGCACGACTGGGGCTGCTCTGAAATCGGAGACGTCAATGCTGTTCAATGGAATTTCGCTCTTCCAGCAGTTGAAAGGCAAATTCCTTCATCCTTCATTGAGGACTTTAGCTCTCCTGATGACAATATTCAGTATTCAGCAATATACCCTATTGTAAGCCACAGTATTATTATCCCCTGTTAAAAACATGTACCAAAACATATATCCATACTTACAGAAAAAGGGGAGAGGGAGATGAGAGAGAGAGAAAAAAACAGGGAAGGAAAAGGGATTGTTACCCAGGGGCAGGCTAGCCATAGCGTGCCCTGTTGGGTACCATCACTCCAACAATTGGATGTGACTCATCCTTCCATGCCATCATCTAATGTAGGCCTTCACTTCTCATATCGGCAAGATATGTATTTTTCATTCCTGCGCTGTGCAGATGAATCATTCTCGTGTCCTCAAGGCTCAGTCATCTAGATTATCTGGTTGGCTATCCGCAAGAATGACACCATTCCACAGCCGAACAATACTTCTCCAGGATAAATGGCTGTATAATGTTACATCACATTTTTGCCACATATATAGTCTCATAGAGTAAACTCATTATTAATTACTTTATATATTAATACATATATAAAGAACCTTGTTCTCTTTTTAATATAGATTTAAAGAGAGTATAAATGATAATTTAGAAAGGTATCATTTATAAAAGAATATAAGTGATATTTCAGACAAGTATCATGGTAGTTCTTTTCCTAATCGTAACCTACACATGAAGACTCTGAATGAATAGTGAATTAGAAGTTCATCCTTTATAAGGTGCATGAACTGGCTAAGAAAGATATTAATTCAATATTTTCTAAGTCAAAGAAAGAATCACCTATATCTTATGTGTATATCGCTAGATCTACTCCTACTTCTATTATCACAAAGAAAGCGCTGCTAAATATTCAGATCCGTTCTATACTACCTGTCATGAAATGCAGCCTTTACTTCCCAGAACAATTTTCGGTTCACCATGTAGAGAAGTTACAGAAGAACAAATGCAATTCTCTATAATAAAGGAGGAGAAATGGAAGACAGAACAATCAGGCCTGCACACATAGAGGCATAAAATGTTGTAGCAAAAGGGGCCCATTCAACTGTGAAGTGTCAGAACAGATGGCTGCTGGCTACTAAAACAGGATGGTGGGGATTGCAATAAACCCAGAATGAGATCACACAGATCATCAGACGACTAGGGTTGTAAAACCAGGCAGTCCAGCTTAAAGGTGTTACAGGTCAAACTGACAATTACACCCACTGGAGAGCAAACTGTGAAACTGATCTGGGGCTGGCAACTCAAAACCATCCAGGTGTGACACTATGGTGATGGTTAGTGGTTCAGAAAGCATTTATGACTGCCAGGGGGATATAAGTCAGCCTGCATGGGAAAAGAGGCGTGAACTGGCCCAACACTTGAATAGAATTAATTACCTATAGGAGGTCAGCATGTTTCTGTCATACCAGACAGAAAGGTTCCAAGGAGATAATACTGTCTGCTGGACTCAGCTTAAATAAGGGTCCCTAGCCTGTTTCATGTCAGAAAATGTTTTACTTCTGAACAGGTGAGACAGCCAGCTCAATGTTTGTAGTCATATGTATGATTCTGATGTTGGTAGACTCCACTAGGAAAGTTAGTTCTTAGTCTTTTAGATGTATGCACTGACTTTCAGTCTATATCTGACTTAGCTTACTTCAAGAATTATCATTGCTTCAGGTTTCTTGAGTGTATATCCTATTGCTATCAGAGTTGTTCTTACTATACCTTTTGGCAGGCAGACTTTGGACTTTCATTTATCATGTTAGATGTCTGTTACTCTATGGACACTATTAGTTTCTCAGTCGTTGTAGATAATCAGGTTACTACAACTTGTTTGAATTTCCTACTGTATATTAGGAATACTTTCATATGCCTAATGTTTAAGTATATGTCATATGAATATACGATGCTAGGACTATGCTTCGTACATATTCTTTTTGTGTATATACGTCTCATTTCGTATACATACAAACTAACTAGTGCATTGTGCTATTATGTTGAAGTATCATAATATGTCTAGTTTAATTAATATGTTTATGTGTATTGGATGTTTGATATATTGATTTGTCATATGCAAACCTACCAATATGAAGTGTTATGTTAGTGGGTGTGCATTGGCACCTTGCCTATTGGTTGCATTTGTAGCAAAGGTGTAATGGTACAGACATTACCCACAAGTGTTATGGGGTATATGGTGCTAAACCTTCTCATTGTATGATGGAGGGTAATTCACGGAAGTCTGGCACAGATACTGGGCACGGCTTGTAAGCCCGGATGATCAGGCATTATTATAATACCATTAACGACCCTGTGAGCTGCTAAACCAACTTTGGACGGGGCGGCTGTACGACACAGAATTTCTGTATTAGCGACATGGACATGGGGCGGCAGAAATGTAATCATTACAGGCGTGTGAGACAATTGAAAAGCCCGTCCCCGACTAAGACAGTAGGAGGGAGAAGGAGGATGGTGAACGCAGTAGAGCTGGAAGATAAACTTGGCCAGACTGGTCATTGTATATGTATGTGTTAGTATTACTTAGAATTGTGCTGATGTAGAACTAGATATAACACATTCTTGACTTTCTTTCAAGCTCTCACAAGGAGCACATATGTTATAGATCTCAAGAACGAGTGACTGACTAGGTAGTGTCAGGACTGACAGGAGTAGTCAGAATACCGGCAAGCTGTTTTTTGTTGAATCTACTGGAGAGTGGGGATCTGGACCACAGATCCAGATAGATCAAGTAAGAAGTTACGTAATGTTTCTCATCACTATCTATATGATATCATCATCATCATTTTGAATAACATCCAATGTTTAATATGATTAGTAAATAAATGTTGTAGTATTGTAACTCATAGTTCTGTCATTATATTTTTTTCCAATTGTGCATACGTGTTGTGTGTGTACATTGGTGGGGGTTCACTTACACACCAAGGAAAGGAGCAGTCAGGGAGAAAAACCTGTACTAGGATAGTTGTCCTTAAACTTTAATTCAGACTTAAAAATCTATCCTAGCTAACCTTCTCTTTCCTATTCCTTGGCGATTATTCAGCACAGTTCATTTCAATTTTGTAACGAGCCACTTAGAGCTGTACGTTGGATATGCATGGGCCTAATCTATAGTTCGGCCATATCGATTTTGTCCCTAGTCAGTTTCTGACTATTTGGGGTTGCTCGCCAGTGAATAATACTTTCATCTAGGCGGTGGGGCACCCCGACTTATGACACTACCCACTATTCTAAGTCTATTTATTATGATCATCAACTTACCGATGTCTTCAGGACATAGAATTTACCTACTCAAATTCTCCTGAAAGAATACCATATCCTTCCTCTTGAAAGAATCTCGGCCAACTGCCACGGAGATTTGAAATCTTTCCCCACGCGACATCAGTCTCCTAATTAACATAAACTTATGCTAATTGCTAATTTAACTAAGCCTATGCTAATGTCGCCTCCGCGACCAACTTTCAACAACATCCCTTGGGATTGGCTTCTGGACACAATTCATCACATCGCTTGCATCATTTTTGTGCAGGTGGTCTGCCGCTGTCAAATTTCAATAGTGGAGGCGAGTTCTATTTTTAGCCGTTGCCCTGTTCCGAAAGTTGAAGGGGTGTATTTTTATTACATTTAAGAATGTAGGAAAGGCTGAGACAGAATAATGTCTTTTTCTTCTCAAGATCCTAGTAGTGACCCATTTTGTGTAAACATCACTTGGTTAGATAAACAATTTTATAAAACGTAATGAAGTAACATATTATGTGCCAAACAAAAAGATTGTAGGTCTGAACCAAACAAGATTGAATGACGGAAAATGCAAAGTAAGGGTGCGTCACAGTTATAACTTAGAAGTTGTTAATATGGTAGCATTCATTCGTCATGTACCACGCCGGTAAGAAAGAGTTGGCAGTCATGTTTCGCCATCTTACACGATCATCAGAGTAGTGGATCAGCTCTGTGTTCTTGTCCCGAACATTCCATGTGTTCAAGCCATCCATATATTTACTTCTCTACCTCTCCGTTACCCCCCCCCCCCCCCCCTAATCTTGCCTGTTGTCACCAAGTTCTCTAATTTATTTCTTCTCATAACGTGCTCAATAACATTTGACTGTCCGTGTCTAATTTGTTTAATCAGTTTGCAGCTTCCATTTGCCTCTTGTAGGACTTGCTCATTGGTTTTTCTGTCTGTCCATGGTATTCTTTTCTTTTCCTTAGAAACCACATTTCCACTGTTATTAGATTTTTTTCGGTATATGGTAGCAGATATATTGTATTATAACGCAATGACAAAATGTCGGCAATATACAACCTTATGGCAGATACGGGAAGTTATTTAAGACGCTTAATCATCCCGTGGCAATTAATCATTTAAAATTGCAGTGACCTCACAGACAATGACATGACATGTGCCCGCGCACTTTTTAGAAATCTGCATGTCCTTTGAAGGACGTTGCCATCAACCCCAACCCATGGTTCAGTTACTAGAAAATTTTACATTCAATTTGCCATTCCCGTTCTGTAGTTCCGTGGTGAAGGAGTTGCGGCCGCGGTTCGTAATCCCGCATACCGAGTTCGAAACACAGCTGCGGGCGACTTGGCAGCAGACGGCCTTGTGTTGGATTTTTTAAAATAAAATGGTATGAGTGCCGGTCGTTCAGAAAGCAATGGCAAATTACTGAACATAAACTTGCGAAGAGATCACAAACAGCCAAACCATTATGGGGTTGACTGCGACGTCATGTAAAGGATATGCAACTAACTTTAACTAGTTTGCCACTGCTTTCTGAACAAGAAGTCAACTTCGAGGTCCAACCTGCCAGTGTTGGGTATGAACCCACTGCTCCGATATCAGCGCACCGAAAGTAAAAGCGCACACTTATCAAATCCCGTGGTCATGCAGATCTTGACGAGCTCACTGACATACAAATACGTTAGCTCAGCCATAAACAAACACATGCGCAAGTGTGTATACACACATGCACTCACATAAACACAACCACAAGTGTGTATACACACATGCACTCACATAAACACATGGGCAAGTATATTCACACACATACACTTATATACTTAGTTGAGTGCGTGGCGCGACACTGTGAGCTGTGAATTTCGTTTTGAATTTTTTTTACATCTGTCCGCGGCTGTTGTAGCGTGAACTGCATATTCGGAACGATGGCGGTCGGCCTGTCGCTTGGAATTGACTGGATTGCCTTTTCGGTTCATGAGTGCATTTTTCTCGGAGACTGCTGGAGGTCGTCGCTGGAGCTACGGAGTTCGTGCTTTGTGCGATACTTTCAACGGGCCGCTCTGCCGAAAGGAACCGAGCCATGTGGGATAAATCCTGGGGCAATGAAGTCAATTCTCTCTACTTTTAATGCAGTAATGTGTGGCTGCTGGTTTTCTAATGACTGCTGCTTCCATCGACGATGAACTGTATTTTCCGTGGAGGACTTTTGTGTTGGCATTCTGACGGACGGCGGCATCATGCACAGTGTATTCCATTTTTCACACTGGGCAGTGAAGAGAATTTCGTGTGATATTCACTGGCACAGGAACGGAGCATAATGGGGACGACCCGTTGCCGTGAAGTTGGAACCGCGACTAACTGACTAATTGACTAACTAACACTTATATAAACACACCTGGACACACTCACTGGCGCACAAACACCAGGGGAGGTCCGTTCCGTCATTGACAGGAATTTAACATTCATTTATTCACTAGCATGTTCTTTGCAGAACCGCGATCACATAATAACCTTCCGGAAAACCTCTCGATCATAAGCAAGAAATCCCGCGTCCGATACACCCATCTAGAGATCATCCGCGACATCCTGGACCCATCTTCTCTTTGGCCTTCCTCTTCCTCTCTTCCCAGGCATATACCCCTCCCCCCCCCCCCCTATTATTGTTCTCTCAAACTTTCGTGACGTTTCAAGTGACCAAAATATTTCACTTTTCTTTGTTTATCGTCTATAGTAGCCAACATTCTTCAATATTCAGCTCTTGAAGTATGGATGCATTTGTTTTTTTTTGTTTTTTTTTTTGTTTTTTTTTCTGTATCCAAGATAGCCATAGAACTCGTCTATAATATTTATATTCAAATGCATTTATGCGCTGTTCAGCTTGTTATTGTCATTAATAATAATATATTTCACAGTAGGACGAAGGGTCCATGTCGGGACTCGTCGCCTGCTAAAATAAAGGAAGATTGGCCACCTATTCCTCCTTGCTCTCGGCCAACAAAATGTACTGCGCTATCACATCACAGAACCATGGCAGGAAACTGCTCAGGTATAATTTTTTTTTTTCATTTTGTATTTCATATAATAACAATCATCATTATCGTCATCATCCAGTGCCTTGTCGGCTGACGTGGGCGATCATGTCTCTCCACAAATTACGATCTCCAACGTCATGGACCAATTGGTGTGTTGACTCTTTTCCGTGCCATGAGACAAGACTGTCGATAATCTTCTCATGCTGTCTTCCTCTGTCTCTCTTTTCCCAAATATTTCCCACATTTTTCCGACAGCCAGCAAGGTACTGGATGATGATAAACAATGTTTACACACACACACATACACACACACACACACACACACACACACAGCCACACACACACACACACAGCCACACAAACCCCCTCGCCCACAAACATACACAAGCACGTGCGAGCAAAATCATTCGCAAGCACAAGCAAACACACACGCAATACAATCGAAAGCACATGCGAATACAATGAAAGTAATTACGGTATTCTGATAGTAAACAAGAACATCCTGAGGTAACATCACCCAGTTAGACGACCGGTTGTAGCGAACTTAGATGTTACAAATTGAATTCTAAAGCAAACAAGAAAACGCAACACAATACATTTACACTCACGTAATCTATGTTATCTGTATCCTATCCTGGTGGTGACAATAAAACAAAACTGCACAATGCAACACTGCAAGAAAAGCCAATTTACCTTGTTTGAATCTGGCTGTAGATGTTCACAAGATTCTAAATTAATATAGGTCAGGTGACTATTCTGAGGCTTGCAAGGCTGTTACCTTGGACTGTTAATCACAGTCGGATTACCCCGCTGTGCATTCACATTTCCAGATAGGTGAACAGTCGACTAAAGAACACATCTGAAGGATTGGGCATGCAAACACCACAAAGAAATAATTTTATTCGCATCGTGATTTGATTAAAAATATTTCTATTCAGAGCTTTTTATGAACGGTTAGGCTGTGTCAAATCAATGCGCTAAACCGCATTGTTGTTGTACAAGAAGGGTGTGGGTGTTTAAGCAAAGTTTGTTACATGTCCTTATTTTAACAGTACGCCGCAGTCAACCGTACCATTGATTGGTTGTGTGTGATTGTGTAGACGATTGTACGTTCAGTATTTGTGAGAGTATGTGAGTATAAATGACGTAGCTGATTGTTTTTAAGTTTATTTAACAGGTAAATATTAATCAATGGAGCTTCTTCTTCTTCTTTCGTTAGCCTGAAACATGTCTATAACTGCAATGTTGTCTCTTGTATGAATCTAACAGTCTTTGTTAGGTCACTCAACGGTCCATAGAGTTTATCTTCCACTGTTGTCTCTCTAGGCCAGAAGGTTCGCTTGGATATGTTGTAGTTTGGGCAGTCCTGGAGTATGTGCTCTGCTGTCTGCGACGGGAAACCACATGTGCACATGGCTGAGTCACTAATTTTGAATTTTGTATACATGTGGTTGCGTAATCTATTGTGTCCTGTTCTGAAGCGCAGAATAATGACCTGTTATGGTCTGTCATTACGTGGTAGTCGTCTTGAGTAGGGTTTGGTGGCCTTCTGACTGATTTGATCATTCTTTTCTTTTGGTGGTATGTAATGGGCACATCAAGTTGTTAGTCTTTTGCTCCTTCCTTAGCCAATCGATCAGCTCTGTCGTTTCCAGGTACTCCACAGTGGGATGGTATCCACTGTATGGTGACCTTATGCTGACTGCTAAGTTCAGAAAGTAGTGTCCTTAGAACTGGCAATTTCCCAGACAGGGGCGCCTCTATTACTGATTTTGCATCTGTCAATATCACCACAGGATGTGTACAATGGCTGGTATTTTGTAATTTCTCTATTGCTATCTTGATTACCTCAATTTCAGCATCATAGTTATGGCAGTACTTTCCTGTTGGAACTCTGGTCGTGTCCCTAGTATTATTTGGGTATTCTATGTACACTCCCGCTCATCCATTTCGAACAGCATTTTCTGCTGACCCATATGTGTAGTCTCGGATCCAGAGATCCTGTGGGTATTCGTCATCAAGGAAGCTGAGAGTGGCTGTTCTGCGCTGTGCACTGTTCTGTTCTTCCTTGTCAAATATTCCTCTCACTTTTGTCTGGATTTGTAGCGATAGTCTATGTTCATCTTTCCATGGGGTTTGCTCTGGAATAGTTGTCAGGGGCATACCAACTGTGGGGAGATCGGTGGTTTCTCTGCAGAGTCGTTTGGCCTGGTGGATAAAACTACATCTTTTCAACCGCCCCATAGCTAAGTTTTCAAATCGGTTCTTCAAAGGGTGGCCTGGCAAGCTGAGGAACTTTTCTGCTTGTATTAGTGTTTTTGTATCTCTGCGTTCTCTCAGTGCTTGCATCCTCCCCATTTTCTCCATTGCTACTATAGGGGTTGATCTCATCCCTCCTGTGATGACTCTAAGAGCTTGATTTTGCACTTTGTCCAGCTCTTGTAGTGTGATTTTTTTATGCTGAACACCACGCAGTTGACCCGTATTCCAGGTGTGATCGTATGCTCTGTTGATAAACTTTGCTAAGTATTTTCCCACTGGCTCCCCATGTGGTTAAGGCCATTGATATGACAATGAGAAAACACTTTTTATACTGGTTGGCGCTCATAGAAGACACAAGACACAAGATTAGAGGATACGTTGGGCAAAAGAAAAAGCTGATGGGTATGGTGAGATTCAAACCTGTCGCATCCAAATAACGACAATGTTAACTAACATGTTTATTTTGACGTAAGGCTAACTAGACACCCCAAACAGCGGTGTTGTAATTAGCCAAGTCTAGCATTCACAATATACGTACATAATACGTCACACAGTGTAACAAATGGTCCATTGCTGTTTTTATTTTACAGGACTTATTTAACTTTGGGAGAACGGAACGCTGTGCTGACAATGGAATTATATTTTCCCTGTATCCAAATTAAAAAATTTTTTAAAAGTGTTTAAAGAGGTTCGACTTTATTGCGCCGGGTATTATTTCATACGGGTCGGTTTCTTTCCCCATGGCGGCCTGCCGAAAGCGTCGAAAAGGCATGAACTCCGTAGCTCCAGCGTAGAACAAGGGGGAAAAAACAGAGAATTAAATAAATATCTTGATGGCTTAGCCACATGCCATAATCGAGACAAAAACACTGGCCTGATCCACGACTCTGGCGATCGTGTGAGACGGCGAAACATGACCGCCCACGCTTATCGGTATAACACGTGAGATATTATATAAATCCATCTGTGAAACCCTTTTATGATCGGGTCGGTTGTATAAAATCAATGCACTAAATCGCATTTTAGGGGTATTGGAGTTTTCAACGGAGCATATGAAGACATTAATCCATCCATCATGTGTCATGCTGGTAAGCGTGGGCGGTCATGTTTTGCCATCTCACTCGATCACCAGAGTCGTGGATCAGCTCCGTGTTCCTGTCTCGACCATGCCATGTGGCCAAGCCATCCAGGTATTTGCTTCTAGGTCTTCCTCTTGGTCTGTTCCCTTCGATCTTGCCAGTTGTCACCAAGTTCTCCAATCCATTTCTTCTCATAACATGCCCAAAACATTTTGACTGTCTGCGTCTAATATCTCTAATCAGTTTAAGATCTTCGTTTGTTTCTTGAAGGACCTGTTCATTGGTCTTTCTGGCTGTCCATGGCATTCTTTGCATTTTCCTCATAAACCACATTTCTACAGCCATCAGATGTTTTTCAGCTTGACTGCTCATTGCTTCACATCCGTATAAATGTACAGGTTCTATGTAGCACCGCAACACTCTTTTTCTCGTTTCAATTGACATCTTTTTATTGGTCAGTATGTTTTTCATCTTGCTAAAGGCTACCTTAGACATGGCGATTCTTGTTCTAATCTCTTCAAGGCATCTCCCATCAGATGTTATTACTGTTCCGAGATGAAGCCATTAATATAACATAAGAAAACATTTTATTGGTACTGTTTAGCACTCATATGAGACTCAAGAAACCAGCAGAGATCAGAGAGGACATTACACAATAGAATAGTAACAAAGAACACGTTTAAACGCCGCAATGTGTGTTGGGCATGAAGGAATATGTTTAGATACCGACCAGTCCGGACCTGAGGGGTCATGTGGTCAATATCACTCGGATGCCTATGTCACAATGCGACACTCTTGTTCTTCTGGTTGTAATTAAATGGCCATGTTTATAGTGGGGTCTACTCAACTGCCATACAGACTTAGCGTTCAGAGAGCGCACTGTGAGTTAGCTCGTTCTTGGGTTCCCTGAAAGCTGAATATCCTGCCTCTGTATCTGCACTCACTTATACAAGACGAGACGACTGCCACACTTAACAACGACTCCAATGCGCATCAGTTGAGTGATCAGTTATATATATTTTACAACTGGCCGGCAACAGGTGATGACATATAGTGTACATAATAATGATAAGACCTTCAGGTGCTTTCATACATTTGACACAGTCTCAATTGTTCCGACAAATCTACTCCTACTGGGCAAGGGTGTTTGGTGACTATCTTTAACTCGTTACCTGTGTCTGTGATGTGAGAAGAAGCTACTCATTTGCACTTTCGCGAACACACACGATGGTGAGCACTAAACTCTTCAAGCCGCCGAGTTGGCGATGTAGAACTGCATGCGTAAGCTTGCGTCGTCGTTGTCATCCTCTTGATTTGTGACTAACCTAACCACATTAAAGCTGGGCATCGTAGACTAACTGTACTAAAGGCAATCTACGCTTCTACGTGTGAGTCGTGTGGTGGCTGGCAAACAACTGACTCACGATAACCGTTTGGTTGTCAATACACGCACTTGTGACGTCTCATTTGTTCCGTCCAAGTGCTCTATGGTGCTCATTTTATTAACTTCTTCTAATTCCATGTTCTGATGCACTTGCTCACTATTTTAATTCTTTCTGGCTGTCATTCGAGCCATGACAGCTATGCCCCCTCCATAATAAAATGTTCCTAACATTTTCCTACTCTTACTCTATTTCGACATGTATGCCAATGATGGATGCGACGTAAATTACTGTAAGTCGTGATAGACTACGAATCTGTCATCTTTGGAACACAGTATGTCATTTTTAAGACAATATAGATCGTGGGGATTTCAAACACTGGATCAAAAAACCACAAGTCCCAATCACCGCCACCTCATACATTCCAAAAAATGATCATCGAGATGTTCTCGCGTTATCATGATTGACTACTTGCAAAAAAAAGCAAGGTTCAAACACCGCCGGTCACTATAATTAAAGTGCCGTTTTCGCGTATAAATGCTGACCCCTTGAACCATTACCTCAGACCTCTGTAACCCTGAGTGTCTTTGGTTAAATGAAAATGCAATCCTGTGTTGTAAACCCGACGAACTTCTGAGTCAAAAGAAACAAACAACTGATCTCCATCAATTTCAGAGACGTATTATGTCAACTTCCCTCTGAGTTAACATACTTTGCTATCATTCGCATTATCACTCAAGCATGTCGATGATGGCCAATCATTTTTCTACTATATCTCATCCTTGTGCTGCGTTATCCCATACCTGTAATGTTTACTTTCAATATGTGTCTGATTATAAGTATGTATTTGTATATACTACTTTTCATTCATACACTTCTCCACATTCATCCATTATGAAATAACACATCTAATTACTCTTTATTGATGACAGCATAAACTACTTATATGAGAAGCAAATAAGTAAGTACTTATCATCAAATGCGAAATAAAAAATATCAACAATTATAGTAATTGATAAAATTATAACGATAACATTAAAATAAATATCAATTCACTTATAAACTAATAATATTACTAGCTTAACTATAAACAACCATTTACCATGTCTTTTCCTACTTAGTGATCAAAGAATTCACATAAATCTAAAATATGTCAGTAAATTCTCTCTATTATGTCACTTCCTAATCATTATGTATTTTCTTATGCTCTATCAACAATGCATATATTGTTTTTATTTTAACAATATTACACCACATAATTAAAGAACAAATCCGTGTGTTCCACCGCAAAAGCGAATACTACCCTGGTTTAACCATCAATATGGCATCTGCAATTGTCTATGCCCATTGCATAGTAACAACGAAACTCGGATCATCAATAAGCGTAACTGTTCATCAGTCTATCTGCAATATTAATAACAATAAGTGATTTATTTATATTTAAACAACTGTTTCTATACATGTGGTGTTTCAGAATTAAGCCACAGTCATCATACCGTAATATTATATTTATACATTCTAATATTCTCATTTAACTTATTTATTCACAATACAAAAATAAATAAAAATTATTTTATTCATACAATATGTTTATAATCGACTGAGTAAATCCGCTAAATTATTTTCACTTCCTGAAATATGAGCAACAGTGAAATCAAAATCCTGCAACAATAAAGCCCATATGTGTATCCGAGCATTCTTAGGAGAGCCATCTTTAAAGATCTTTAATGGCATACTATCTGAGATGACCAAAAACCTTCTACCCAACAAATATTTCTCAAATTTTTTTACTGCCTCTACCACATACAGTGCCTAAAGTTCAGTAATAGCGTACTTTCTCTGAGTTTGATTCAGCTTCCTATTCGAGTATAAAACAGGATGTAACCGACCTTTATATTTCTGAAGAAGAATACACGAAATAGTATGTGAACTAGCATCTGTCTGAACGACAAAGTCTTTCGACATGTCAGGAATTCTAAGAATTGGTGGAGAACTAAACAAAGATTTTATTTCCTGCAGAATTTTCTCATGTTCCTCCGACCATTTAATTTTATTTGGGTGCTCTTTTTTAAGTAACTCAGACAGTTTAGCAGTCATTTCAGCAAAATTCTTTATAAACTTCTGGTAATAGTTAATAAGACCAAGAATTGTTCTGACCTCTTTTTTAGTTTTCGGTGCACTGATATTGAGAATTTTAGTGACAATGATAGGATCCGTATAGAGAAAACCTTTGGAAATTCTATGTCCCAAGAATTGAATTTCTTGAAAGGCAATTTCGGTTTTACTAGGTTTTACAGTTAACCCAAACATTCGAATGCGGCAAAAAACCTGTCTTAGAATATTTGCATGATGTACTGTCTCAGTAGTATGGACACAAACGTCCATGTATGACGCGATGTCCGTAATATCTCTTAGTAATAAACGCATCATACGGGTAAAAGATGAAGGAGAATTCTGAAGATCAAAAGGAAGTTATAGGAATTCATATAATCCTAGCGGTGTTGCACATGCAGTAACGTGTATTGAATCTTCTGCCATTGGTATCTGCCAATAACCTTTTGTCAAATCCAACTTAGAAAACCAAGTAGATTTCGCCATTCTTGACATTAATTCATCAATCTGCGGCATAGGCTCTGGGTCAAGATACGTTAGCTGGTTCACTTTCCTATAATCAACGCAAATGCGAAGATTTCCATCTTCTTTTTTTTTATAATTACCAAAGGCGAACAGTAGTTCGAAACAGATTTTCTAATAATGCCTGCCTATTCTAGTTCCTTGATTTCATTCATCACCCTTTCCTGGTACTGCAATGGAATAGGGTATGGTTTAGTTCTTACAGGTACTAGTGAGTTTAATTGTATGTGGTATTTAATCACAGAAGTTCTACCTGGAGAGTCTGAGAATATGTCAGCAAATTCCTCTACCAGTTTACTAAACATATCATAATCAGTCTGCGACAGCTGTTTATTTATACTCACTGACTTCCAGCCACTTTTATTTTCTACAATTGGTGTAGGTATTCCTTGTGCAATAGCATCCTCCGCTTGCTCATTTATCACTGAACATAGAGCAGCATTTCTAACATTAATCTCCGGAGCATCATCAGAGGTGTCAGACTGCCTCGAGTGATATGGTTTCAGCATGTTAATGTGATAAATCCTAGGTTTATCTCTAATTAATATTTGATAATCCACGTCGGATATTTTCTTAACATCTTTAAATGGTCCTTGCCATGAGGTTTACAATGCCTCAACAGGATTTGGGAGTAATAATAAAACTTCATCCCTTTCTTGTAACACAATTGTTTTTGCCGACCTGTTTGCATATTGTCTATATTTTGTTCCTGCGACACTCAATGCTTCCTTAGCAATTGAACACGGAGTTATTATCTTGTCACGAAGCTTAGTGACTTGTTCATATGCTTCCTTCGTAGGTTGATCCTTAACCTCCCCAGTTAATAATTCATCTAGAATCTGCATCGGCCCTCGTGGATTTGCCCCATACACCAGTTCAAAAGGTGAAAAGCCAGTACTTGCCTGCGGAACTTCTCGATAAGCAAATAACACCGCAGGTAGTAAAACATCTCAATGACCTGGCCGTTGAGCAGTAATCTTGGCTAATGCACGTTTTAACGTACCATTCAAATTTTCTATAATCCCATTGGACATAGGATGAAAACTCGAGGAAAACATTTGTTTAATCCCCAACATGCTACTAATGGCTTTTGTAGCTCCAGCGATGAATTGAGCTCCTTTATCCGATAAAATATACAATGGAAAACCAATTCTGGAGAAGATCAGAAGAAGAGCATCTATAACTACTGACGCTGTAATAGACTTTAACGCCACCGCTTCTGGCCAACGACTGAATGTGTCAATGGCGGTCAGAATGTACCTATTACCTCTGTCAGTTATATTATTTAATGGACCAACAATATCCACCGCAATTTTCTCAAACGGGCGGGATGCCAAGTCTGTCGGTTGCACGAGTGCCTTGGGGTGTCGAGCCTTCTGAGCCATAGTCTGACACACCTTACATGTCTGAACGTATTTACGAATGTCCTTTGCAAAACCCAGCCAGTAAAAACTCGACAAACCTCTGGCCGATGTTCGTGCAATTCCCATATGTCTCGCAAAAGGAATGTCATGAGCTGTCTGTAAAATTCTCTGTCGGAAATGCAATGGTACTACAGTCTGTTCTACCTGACAACCATTTTTCTCATAAACTCGTTTCAAAATATTATTTCGCCTAACAAAAGCCCATTTACCTGTTTTCGTACATTTTGGTGACTTATCTACCTGATCATAACACTTTTGTAAAGAAACATCTTTTTCTTGTAATGCACCAACATTTTCTGGTTCTCTATCAATTGTTGTATTGTTTGAACTGCACTCCGTGTGTCATTTTGATCTACCTGATTTTCTGTCAGGGACTGTAACCGAGTTACAGCGTTTGCTACAATATTAGTTCATTCCCATCTGACTATATCCTCTAGTCCGGCCTCATGAATATCTGGGATATTTCCCAATAAAACATCCGCACAAGGATCTGGGAGTACAGCAACTTTAATCCTACCGGAAAAGTATGGGCATTTGATTTCCGCCCACGCAATCCTAAATTTTTCCTTCCTGCCCCCAAAAGTTCTACAAAT
This sequence comes from Cepaea hortensis, assembly GCA_963921405.1. Lineage (NCBI taxonomy): Eukaryota > Metazoa > Mollusca > Gastropoda > Stylommatophora > Helicidae > Cepaea > Cepaea hortensis. The sequence goes on along the minus strand of OY992876.1, from coordinate 121,091,283 downwards.
TACATGTTCCCTGTGTAGTCGTTTTTCTTAATTAGTCTTCTATGTATACCTACTATACACTATACTAGCTCCAGAATCACGGACTAAACTGCAATTATGTCCATTTACCAAAGCTTGCTGTAATCTTAATGTTCCATTTGCAATTTGAACTGCATTTATCTCTTGAACGGGAACTTTGTGACCGCAGGTCCAACTCCCGTCTCTATGAAAGATCTGGCAAGTATTACATGCTGGATTGATGGGAGAATACTCCCCGTCAGCCGTATTTGCATGATTGGTATCGTCTGAGTCACTGTCACTACTCGATGTCAACATACCAATGTTTGCCTCTTTATATAACCTTCGTAGAGGACAACTATTAAAAACATGGCCATAAGAATTACACCGAAAGCATTGTATCTGTCTTTTATAAGCATTAAACTTATCTCTGTTCTTAGCAGCTAACCTCTTTATGTAACTATAGAAATCAGGGTTCTTATCGCACATTTCCAATGAACCATGGACACATTTACAAAATTTACAAGTAGTCCAAACACCCTTTTTCTCTTGTCTAGAGTAAGGCTGATACTTTGGTTGTTGTTTCTCTCGTCTCTGGTAAGATTACCCACCAGATTGTTGTTGTGCCTTATATCCCTGCATCCTTGATTTATGGGGGAATCTTTCACAAGCATTCGTCTCCACTAACGGGGACGAACTATGATTAAAAATGTCTTTATGTACATTGAAGAATGACTCGCCCTTATCTTCAAGCTGCTGAATGTTCGAACATTTATGTTCGATCAAAAACGTAGACATAGAAGATGGTACAGCTGAAATAAGTTTGTCTCTAATAATAAGATCTCGTAACTTATTATAGTCATTCATAACATTGGCTGGTCGAGCCAATTTGTCAAAAGTCATTTGTGTTAAAGAAGAAACGTCAAGAAACGTCTGTCCTGCTTTAGGAACAAGATTCTTGAAAGATGACCGTAAACCAAATTCATCCAAACAGAAATGTGATAGTAATCTGTTACGAATATACGAGTAATTACTGCGCAACTCGTCTGGAATCAGTTCTACAATCTGCAACGGCTCTCCACTGAGATGTCTGTGCAGTAAAACGGCCCGTTCTGTTTCCACAATTCCATAATGCCTAACTATTAGCTCAAAATTAGTTAACCAGGCCGAAATGGAATCAGAGTTTGAATATGTTTTGACTATTCCATTATATTTCTTAATAGCATCCGTGGAATGTGCTTCTATTTTATTCTTAGAGATCTGTTCATCTTTGTCCTTTTCATACTGTTTCATTTTAAAATTATTTTCAAACTCCTTCTCTTTCAGAAGTTTTTCTGTATTTAGTTTCTCAAGATTAAAAGCTAACTTCTTTTCCCTCAACTGAGTTTCCATTAAGATCATTTCCTTCTCTCTATCCAACTTTTCTTTTTCTGCTGCTAACTGAGTTTCAAATTTCTCCCGTTCAGCAGCAATTTGTAACGCCATCCTTGCATTTTCTGCAGCTATCTTTTCCTTTTCAAGCAATCTTTGTTTCTCTTGCTCAGCCATTTGTTCCCTTTGAGTATCTCTTTTTAAGACGAATGTTGCGAATTCCTTGGACTGCCAGAGTAACTAACAACGATTGCCTGAAAGAGGCTAATGAAACTAGAACACTATATACAACAATAAGAAAGAGACAAACATCTTTCTTTGGTCATGTGATGAGAAGAGAGGCATTGGAGAACATCGTGATAACTGGAAAGATCGAGGGGAAGAGAGGCAGAGGCAGACCAAGAGAAATGATGCTGGACGGACTGAGACGGTGGCATGGAGGAATATCATCAGCAGAGTTGATCCAGAACACCAAAGACCGAGATCTGTGGAGAGCCATGAACGCCTACGCCAGCCGTCACGGCACTTGATGATGATGATGATGCTTCGAGTAATGGAAGTGTGTAATCCACCCGTTGAAATGTCCTTCCCGTTTACTTCAATGACAACTACACTTTTGATAAATCATTCAGGGTAAATTCTCCACGGACAGTCCCCATGTCACAATGCGGCACTCTTGTTCTTCTGGTTGTAATTAAATGGCCATGTTTATCGTGGGGTCTACTCAACTGCCATACAGACTTAGCGTTCAGAGAGCGCACTGTGAGTTAGCTCGTTCTTGGGTTCCCTGAAAGCTGAATATCCTGCCTCTGTATCTGCACTCACTTATACAAGACGAGACGACTGTCACACTTAACAACGACTCCAATGCGCATCAGTTGAGTGATCAGTTATATATATTATACAACTGGCCGGCAACAGGTGATGACATATAGTGTACATAATAATGATAAGACCTTCAGGTGCTTTCATACATTTGACACAGTCTCAATTGTTCCGACAAATCTACTCCTACTGGGCAAGGGTGTTGGGTGACTATCTTTAACTCGTTACCTGTGTCTGTGATGTGAGAAGAAGCTACTCATTTGCACTTTCGCGAACACACACGATGCTGAGCACTAAACTCTTCAAGCCGCCGAGTTGGCGATGTAGAACTGCATGCGTAAGCTTGCGTCGTCGTTGTCATCCTCTTGATTTGTGACTAACCTAACCACATTAAAGCTGGGCATCGTAGACTAACTGTACTAAAGGCAATCTACGCTTCTACGTGTGAGTCGTGTGGTGGCTGGCAAACAACTGACTCACGACAACCGTTTGGTTGTCAATACACGCACTTGTGACGTCTCATTTGTTCCGTCCAAGTGCTCTATGGTGCTCATTTTATTAACTTCTTCTAATTCCATGTTCTGATGCACTTGCTCACTATTTTAATTCTTTCTGGCTGTCATTCGAGCCATGACAGCCTACACTTCCCAAGACATTAACAGGTAACTATTTTAGGTTGGGTCGGCCTAAGAAGCTGATGTCAGTCATAACATGTGATGGTAAGTGTCTTAAAGTGATTAGAACAAGAATTGCCATGGCGAAGGTAGGCTTTTGCAAGATGGGAGACATACTGACTAATAAAAAATATGTCATTTACAACGCCAAAATAGAGGGTTGAGGTGCTAAATAGAACCTGTGCTTTTGTACGGATGTGAAGCGTGGACAATGAGCAAACAGGCTGAAAAACATCTGATGGCTGTGGAAATGTGGTTTCTGAGGAGAATGCAAAGAATACCATAAGTAGACAGAAAAACTGATGAGCAAATCCTGAAAAATACAAATGAAAACCGTAAATTCATTAAAGAAATTAGAAGTAGACAGTCACAATTATTTAGTCACGTTATGGAAAGAAAGAAATTGAAGAACTTGGCTTCTTTTGCCTTTTGGAATCCAGACAAGGGTCATTCTGATTATACTATTCTTGGGTTGTCTCATCGAATGGCTTTTCCATCGCCAGCGAATTTTCTTCGCCACTATATTCATTTTTATTTGTCAACTTTGAGGTGGGGTATGGATTGCGGAAGGTAGGGTTGAACCATCAGATCTGAGGGATGGAGATCCCTATACCATAGCAACTTTACCCCGGATGGATCTGTAAGGATCTTATCATCATCATGCACCATGCTGGTAAGCGTGGACAGTCATGTTTCGCCATATTACGCGATCACCAGAGTCATGGATTAGTTATGTGTTCTTGTCTCGGCCATGCCAAGTGGTCAAGCCATCTAGATATTTACCTATCTGTCTACCTGTTGTTCTTTTCCCCTCTTGCTAGTTGGCACCAAGTTCTCTAATTTATTTCTTCTCATATCGTGCCCATACATTTTCTGACTGCCTACGTCTAATTTTTCTAATCAGTTTGCGGCTTTCATTTGCCTCTTGTAGGGCTTTCTCATACGTTTGTCTGTCTCTCCGTGGCATATTTTGCATTTTCCTCAGAAACCACATTTTCACTGCCACTAGATGTTTTTCAGCTTGTCTGCTCATCGTTCACGTTTCACATCCATACAAACTTACAGATTCTATGTAGCACTTCAGCACTCTTTTTCTCGTTGCAACTGACATCATTTTATTAGTCATTCTGCGAAAGGCTATTTTTCCCATAGTGATTCTTGTTCTAATCTCTTCAAGGCACCTCCCATCAGCTGTTATGACTGTTCCTAGATATTGTACCGATCTGCCGCTATTAAAAGATTCATAACGACACCTTTTCCGTCTTGACAGACGATAGTGTGATACATTGTGCTTCAAAACAGGCATAATAACTTCAACCCACGGCATGGACCAGGGATGGAGTTATACCTCTCAATATCGCAAAACCTTGGCTGAGTTGCAGAGACCATTCGTTGCCCATGCAGAATGATCCCTATTTCGGCCTGCCTAGTTTACTTCAGAGGAAAGGTAAAATCAATGCATCTGGAACAAGACAAGTTGCAGAAGCTGCCGGATTAGCAAAGCACTGCTCTAACTGTCCGCCTGTAGGAGCTTCGATCCTAGACCCATTGCCTACCAAGGTTTAGGGCCTAGTGTACCCTACTATGAAATTTAGTCTTTAGGTTGCATTGTCTCGCACTAGGATCAGACTTGTACCCTCCCAGTTGCTCTCCTCCGCCCGAAGCCGTTGGCGCAATGTAGGGTGTTTGGTTTGGAGAGCTTTTGCGTCCTTTCTTCACCTTTTGGTTCACTGGTATTTGTCTAGTTCTCCCCATGAGCTCCACTTGATGATTTTACGTACACTTTTATTACTTTATTTTTTGAGCCGGCAAAATGAATGTTTGTAGTTTATTTGTTATTGTTTTCGTTGTTCTCCGTGTTTCTGATCCATACCGTAGTCCTAATTTAACGTTAGAATTGAAGTTGTTTTTTGTTTTATTTTTCGCTGGCTCGCAGACTTTGAACGCAAGCATAATCCATACACGTGGTACTACTTCTAGTGCACTGGAATAATTGTTCCGTATGGATTAGTTTTCCTATTACTAATGTCCTCGCCATCAGGCGAACACGCTCCGACTTCAGAAGTACTTGTAATTACGCCCCCCAAGTCCATGACGAGAAATTCACATTATAGTCCAATTGACCGGTGTAGGGGTTGAACCTCGGCATCAGCACACCGGCTGTTTAAGAGTCGAGCTCTCCTATCAATTCGAACATGCTGACCTTCTTATGCTAAGTTTAATTCTTTTGACTTTAACAAATGTCCTAGTGTTATAAAAGCATTGTTTGGCCAAGTTGCACAATCAACATTTATGAGATCAGCCTGGACATACATATGGCAAGCAATGTTAGTTAAATGTGTGCTAATGGCGAGAGATTTAATGTTATGCCTCCGTTGACAGCACATATCTCATTCTCTTGGGTTACGTACATGTCCCAGCGCGTGCAAAGTTCATGTGAATGCAGACGTCAGCTGCTTCGCCAGCTGATGTCTCAGCGGTCATGCAGGCAAGACCTGGGTTCAGCAACAGCTTAACTGTGCCAATGACTTTCATGCACTTGCACTTTGCCTTAGGCTTTTGTTTGTGCGTGTGTGTGTGTGTGTGGGGGGGGGGGGGGGTCACTCGCTTTGAACTTTCGCGTAGTCCATGCTTCTAGTACACTGGACCGATTTTGCGTGTGGATTAGCTTTCCCTATTACCAGTGCCCCACGCCATCAAGCGAACCCACTTCGACTTCTGAAATACTTGTAATTTAAGTCCCCAATTCAAGAACGAGAAGTCAATATCTTAGTTCAACTGACCGGTGTAGGGGTTTAACCGGCTACTTCGGCATCAGCGCACCGGAAGTTGCAGAGCGAGCGTACTTATCCATCCGGCCATGCTGACCTCCCCTTAGGGTTTTATATTAGGTGTCTTAAGTGAGTCTCAGTGGCGAAGTGGTTACGCTGCCTTTCTCGCGCCCCGAAGGTTAGGGTTCGATTTCGGACTACGTCGTTCTGTTTACGGGTGTCATTTTCTTGGAGGTTATAGGGGTCGTTGCTGGAGCTACGGAGTTTGAGCTCTGTGCGATTCTTTTGGCAGAACGCCCTATGGAAAGAGACCGAGCCATATGGGATAAAACCTGATGTAGTGAAGTCGATCCTCTCGACTTATAAGCCCGTTTTTAATAGTTGTCTAAATACACCCCAACATCTTGTTTATCTTATCCTGCTGTTACTTTCATACAGAGCCTTCGTCAACCTTTGTACCTGATTACTTGTCTGTCTATCTGCATATTCCCCGGGGTATTCCTAGCGAGGTGGTTACGCCTCTCCTGCCTCCAGTTTTAAAGGTTGTGGGTTCGATTCCGGACTTCATCGTTGGGTTGACGAGTGCAATTTTCTCGGAGACTCTAGGGGATCATTGCTGCAGCTACGGAGTTGGTGCTTTGTGTGACGTATTCGGCAGCTCGCCCAGCGGAAAGAGACCGGGCCATAAAACCCAATGCAATGAATATTGGGGTAAATATTGGGATACAACCCAAAGCAATTCAGTTGATTTTCTTGTCTTTTAAACCTTGTGTGTGTGTGTGTACGTGCGTGCGCGTGCA
>OY992876.1:121062345-121079845 GCA_963921405.1 Cepaea hortensis | reverse complement strand
TGCTGCTGCTGCTACTGCTGCTGGTGCTGCTACTAGTGTGGCACCTTGCAGTCTTGACAGACCAAAGTATGTGAGTTGGAATGTGGCCAAATATTTCTTCACAATGCCTGGGCAGAGCTTCAGAGAATCATGTGGTGCCCAAACGACATGTTCCCTCTCTCGGCCTTGCCATGTGTTTTCCAGAGGAATGGGTAACCAATACGTCTGGCACAGGGTAGGTTGCAGACGCTGGCGGCACAGCGTCAAACCTCCGAGACCTCGCCTCCATGAGCAGGTGGCAAGTGATGGCCAGACCCTGGAACCCAAGGGACCCGACTTAAAGGCGTTCAGCCAAGTCCCAGAGGTGAGGGCCTCGTACGCTCCTGTACCATAGGACGCGCACAACTACAAATACTGATATTACTAGTTAGTCGTGGTTCCAACTTCACAGCAACGGGTTGTCCCCATTATGCTCCGTTCACGTACCAGTGAATATCACACGAAATGCTCCTAACTGCCCCATGTGAAAAGTGGAACAAACAGGAGTCTCGGCAAGCCAACAGCCCGCATAGGTATACTGTGCATAATGCCACCACCAGAAGGCCAACACAAAAGTCATCATTGGAAAATACAGTTCATCGTCGATGGAAGCGGCAGTCACTAGAAAACCAGCAGCCACACATTACTGCATTATTATAACTTTTAATAAAAGTTAGAGAAGATCGACTTCATTGCCCAGGGATTTATCCCATATGGCTCTCTCTCTCTCTCTCTCTCTCTCTCTCTCTCTCTCTCTCTCTCTCTCTCTCTCTCTCTCTCTCTCTCTCTCTCTCTCTTTCTCTTTTGACAGGGCGGCCAGCTGTAAGTATTGCACAAAGCAAGAACACCATGGCTCCAGCGACGACCCACAGGAGTCTCCGAGAAAAATGCACTCGTGAACCGAAAAGGCAATCCAGTCAATTCCAAGGACAGGATGACCGCCATCGTTCCGAACATGCAGTTCACGTTACAACAACCGCGGACAGATGTAAAAACATTCCACACGAAATTCGCAGCTCACAGTGTCGCGCCACGCAATCAACTCAGTAGCAGAGCGACGGAACCATGCACTGTCAGTCCAACATGAGGAAAATGCAACTGCAACCCGTAGCCAGCAGATTAAACACTCCAGAGGCTTAACGCCTATGTGCCATGTTGGGAACCGGAAGTCAATATGTATTACTAATTACTACTACTATTTCTATTAATTACTACTACAACTTCTACTAATTGCTACTGCTACTTATACTACTAGTTCTACTGATATTACTACTACTACATCCATTACACTAATGTATGGTGTATTTCTTATGACTGTGCAGTTTTTAAAAATATTGCCGTTCCAAGTTTTGTATTTACCTATTTTGAAGTTTATGCAACACAATGCAACATAATAGGTAAATACAAAACTTTGGAGGCAGCAGACCACGTTGCGCTGGGTTTTAACGAATTGGTATGGGAGCTGGTAGTTCAGAAAGCAATGGCAAACTGCTGAACGTAGGCTTGCCAAGACATCAACAAAGGCAGTAAAATGTTGGTGTTGACAGCGATGTCATGTAAAAAGGATACGCAATTGTGTTTACTATAACTACAACAGGGTGTATTTTTAATGACTGTGGGGTATTTAAAAATATTGCATTTCCAAGTTTTGTATTTACTCTTTATGTTGCATGAACTCCGCAGAGGGTGAATACAAAACTTGGAACGGCAGTATTTTCAAAAACCCACAGTCATTAAAATACACCCTATATTATATATCTGTCTGGCTGACAGTATGCCCGTCTGTCTGGCTGTCTGCCCGTCTGGCTTTCTATCTGACCGTCTGTCTGGCTGTCTGCTGTCTGGCTAGCTGACTGGCTTTCTGTCCGTCCTTCTGTCTGCCACTGCTTTACATGGCTAGCTAGATTATGACACGGCTGATTTAGTGAAGTATCTCTAGGATCCAGTGGACAATGCAGCAATGCAGACAAGGGATCCACACCTGGGGGAGGCTAATTCGGGCGGTGGGGAGGAGGGGGGGGGGGCGAAACTGAACGTTAGAGGAAAGTTGAAATGTATTGAACTGAATTGAATTGAATTGAATTGATTTGAATTGAACTTTATTTTAAAAGGGTTACAAATTAGGCACGTAGGCCTGTCTTACATTCGGCCCTTCCAATCACTCATCATTCGTTCATCAACAGTGCATGATACATTCATGTAGGAAAAAAAACATTGTCAAATTAATGTTGTAAGCATAAACAATGCATATTATCATGTTATGAGGCACATCACCCCTCCCGCACCAACCCATACACACATTCTTCACCCACGCACACATAACCCACCCATACCCACACCCTTACCCACCACACATCCCTCCACCCACTCACACATTCCCTCACCAACCCAGACATCTCGCACCCACCCACACAAACATCCCCACCCACACACAACTCCCAATTCACACATACCCCAACCCACACAAACTCGCCCACACACACATGCTCCACCCACCCAATCACACACCCCCAACCACACACACATACTCCTCCCACACATATCCCGCACCAACACACACACATCCCTCACCCACTCACACATCACCCACCCATATCCACACATCTCCCCATCCACACACACATCCCCACACACACACATTTTCCCACTCATCCACACATTTCACATCCATCCACACATCCCACCAACCACACATACATCCCCACCCACACACCCCACCCACACACATCTCTCACGCATACACACATCCTCCACTCCCCCTAGACACGCCCCAACACACCCACCCACACACACATCCCCCACCTACCAACACCCACACATCCCTCACCCGCCAACACCCACACATACCACGTAGGTTCAATGAGGCGCCACTGGTGCCATCAGCGGGGAAACTCTTCGTAGACTACTAGGTAAGGAAGGGGGAGGGGGGGCACTTTTAGGAATGTCCTGATTGCAATGGTGTTGATTCTTGAAGGTATATTTCACACTGTTTCCATTTCCATTCTATCGTTACCCCTACCCTTTTCAACCTCAGAGACGAAGTTATATGTAGTAGAGTCCATCTGTTTTTTTTTTTTTTTGGTCATCTTTATTTTTACATAAGAACTCATGGTTTCCATGGGTCAGAGCAGCTATTTGAGGTCCCGCGTCCATGTGTGTTATTAGTATAACCGCCTCTGCTGCTGGCTCTGGCAAGATCAAGTACAGATACATGTACTATACTTTAATTTTAGCCAAGAGGCCTACCATAAGCAATTAATTTCATTTTTTTTAAGGCCACTTAGTCCCACTATGTGCCTTTCGGTCAATTGTGGTTAACTAAGGCTTGCCTGCCAGTCTTTAGAGATTGCAGATTGGATGACCGCCTCTGCACCCTGGCTAGCTCAAAGCGCAGATAAATTTAAACTTTGATATTAGCCAAATGACCGAGCAATTAATTTGAAAGTGATTGTTATTCAAATACGGCAATGGCTTGGACACTTTGTTTATGTGACATTTGACTTACGTGAATTTCGTCATCTTTGCCATGCATATATTACATTACAAATAGATGTTCAGAAAATCGATTCTGAAAGGATAAGATAAATAACTTCTGAACGAAATTTGCCAAGAAATTACAAACAGTCAAAATATGTTTAAATAAATATAATATAAACAAATGAAATAAAGCTGAAAATATCAATATCGGAAACTTTGCAGACAAGTGCAATCCACATTGACCAATGTTGTATCACATATCTCGCTTATAAATGGACTAGGGCACGTAATTTGTAAAACAAAATCTGGATGTGTCATATTCTGATTATGTAACTTTAACCTCGTGTCCCTGGCAATTGATAAAATAATAACTATTTGAAGTCAGCGTGGCCGAATGGATAAGAACGCGCGTTCTCAAACCTCCCGGTGTGCTGATGCTGGGGTAAGGAGTTCAACCCCTACACTGGTCAGCTGGACTAAAATATTGAATTCTCGTTCTTGACTTGGGGACGTAAATTACAAGTACTGTACCTCTGAAGTCGGAGTGGGTCTGATGGCGAAAATACTGTTAATTGGAAAAGCTAATCCACACACAAACTTCAGTCCAGTGCTACAAGAAGTAGTGTGTGTGGACTATGCTTGAGTTCAAGGGAGCTTCCTCCCTCCCCCAATATTGGGAGGGTACAAGCCTTACCCTGGTGCGAGGAAATGCAAGCTAAAGACAAAATTGTCATGGCAGGGCAGACCAGGCCCTAAGCCTTGGTTGGCGACTGGTCTAGGATCGAAGCTCCGACAGGCAGACAGTTAGAGCATTGCTTTGCTGATCCGGCAGCTTCTGCAGCTTGTCTTGTTCCAGATGTAGAGGTGTTACCTTTCCTCTGGAGTGAACTAGGCAGGCCGAAAGAGGGATCATGCTGCATGGGCAACACTTGATCTCTATATTTTAGCCCAGGCTTTGTGCTATGGAGAGGCAATAACTCCATCCCTGGCTGCATATGCACCGACACTCGATTCCTCTGATGATGTGAAGGATTCGTTCTATGAGGAGTTAGACTCCGTGATCAAGGCAGTTCCAAAATCTGACTACATTTATATGCTCGGTGATTTCAATGCTCGTGTGGGCAAGGACTCGAGTTCATGGCCAGTGTGCCTTGGAAAATACAACATCGGTCGCATGAATGAAAATGGGCAAAGGCTGCTGGAGCATTGCACCAGTAATGACCTATGTATTACAAACTCTTTTTTTAAAACAAAAGAGATGCATAAGGTCACATGGAAACATCCAAGATCCGGCCATTGGCACCAGCTGGACTTCATAATCACACGGAGACAACATCTTAACCATATATCATTGACTCGTAGTTACCACAGTGCTGACTGTGATACGGATCATTCTTTGGTTGTTGCAAGGGTTAGACTGAGACCAAAGAGAATCTACACAGCTAAACACAAATCAAGCCCCAGGATTAATATTATTAACACTCATGATCCTGAAAAGTGCTTTCAGTTTCAACAGCAACTTGAAGACGCTTTCACTGATACACCAGAAAATTGTACAGTAAATGAAAAGTGGGGTCAAATTAAGGAAACTCTTTATAAAACTGCCGTAGGGGTTTACGGCACTGTGGATCATAAGAGGCAGGACTGGTTTGCGGCCAACAGCGAGACTCTGCAGCCCTTGATTGATAAGAAGAAGAAAGCTCTCTTAAGAAACAAGGAAAGACCAACGCGTAACACTCTGAGTGAGCTAAGGCAAGCTAGGAAGGATGTGCAAAAGGCTGCCAGGCAGTGTGCAAATGATTATTGGATCAAGTTATGTGAGTCCATTCAAATCGCAAGTGATAAGGGAGACATAAGAAGCATGTATGAAGGAATAAAGAAAGCCTGTGGTCCAGTGATCAAAAGAAGTGCACCATTGAAAACCTTGACTGGAGAAATCATCACTGACAAGAAACGGCAGATGGACAGATGGGTAGAGCACTATTTGGAGCTTTACTCAAGTGAGACCAAACTAGCCGATGATGCCCTCAACGCCATAGAGGCTCTACCAACTCTTGACCACCTGGACACACTTCCCACCATAACAGAAGTTAAGTGTGCTATAAATGAACTTGCATCTGGCAAGGCTCCAGGTAAGGATGGGATTCCAATAGAGGTTATCAGGAGTGGGCAAGACACACTCACTATACAGATCCACCAGCTAATAGAGCTATGCTGGCGTGAAGGACAAGTCCCACAGGATTTCAAAGATTCAAGCATCATAACACTGTACAAGAACAAGGGCGATCGGAGCGACTGCAACAACTACAGGGGTATCTCACTTCTGTGTATTGTTGGAAAAGTATTTGCCAGAATTGTTCTGCGCAGAATTCAAGTCCTAGGAGATCAAGTCTACCCCGAATCACAGTGTGGCTTTCGACAGAACCGGTCTACCACTGATATGATATTCTCATTGCGACAAATGCAAGAAAAATGCCGTGAACAGAATCAACCACTGTTTATTGCCTTCATCGACCTCACAAAGGCATTTGATTTGGTCAGTCGTGAGGGTCTGTTCAAGGCACTAAAGAAGATTGGCTGCCCACCAACTCTTCTGTCCATTGTGGAATCGTTCCACACAGGCATGAAGGGTATAATCAAGTTTGATGGTGCAACTTCTGAAGAATTTGAAATCAAGAGTGGAGTTAAGCAAGGTTGTGTACTAGCTCCCACCCTCTTTGGAATATACTTTTCACTTCTACTGAAATATGCATTTCGTGATCAGGATGGTGGTATATACATTCACTCACGCTCAGATGGCGGCCTCTACAATGCTCAGAGATTGAAGGCTAAGACCAAAATTAGGAGGGTACTGATCAGAGAGTTGCTTTTTGCAGATGATGCTGCAGTTACGACCCACTCTGAGGAAGAATTGCAATGTCTACTATCTGCATTCTCCAATGCTTGTTCTGAATTTGGTTTAACAATTAGCAAAAAGAAGACACAGATTATGTCACAAGGTGCACATGGGGTACCATCAATCTTTATTGACGACGCTGAACTAGAGATAGTAGACCATTTTACATATCTAGGATCAGTGGTTAATAGCAAAGTATCCCTAGATCAGGAAATCAACATCCGGATTGGTAAGGCAGCAACAACAATGAACAGGTTAAGAAAAAGAGTCTGGGAGAACAGGAAGCTTACTGCCAAAACAAAAGTCCTTGTCTATCAAGCCTGTGTCCTTAGTACTCTTCTCTATGGCAGTGAAACCTGGACAACTTACTCACACCAAGAGAACAATTTAAACAGCTTTCATATGCGGTGTTTGCGAAGAATTCTTGGTATTAAGTGGCAAGACAAAATCACAAATACTGAAGTATTGGAAAGATCAGGTTGTGTGACAGTTTATTCCATGCTCAGTCTTCGTAGACTTAGATGGATAGGACATCTTAGGAGGATGGATGATGGTAGAATACCAAAGGATATCTTTTTTGGTGAATTACAGATGGGTAAGAGATCTCAGGGTCGGCCTCTACTACGATACAAAGATGTGTGTAAGCGGGACATGATTGATACAGGCATTGATAATGCACATTGGGAGCAAGTCGCCGCTGAACGTGTTGCATGGAGGGCAAATATCAGAAATGGAATAAAGTCAAAGGAGAAAATTATTGCAGAAAAGTCACACACCAAGCGTTTGAGACGTAAGATGGTGCATGATGGTGGAAATGACCACGTGTTCATGTCAAAGACTGAAGGAGGAGGCAGGAAGCCTGCCTCATGATAGAACACCACCGGGACGTGGGGTCAACCTCAGATTGAGTAGAGGGAACAGAGTGCCCGGGATCAGGGCAGGATAGATGATAGAAAAGGGGGACTATTAACTAGTCCTCACACGAAGGCGTTGACCAGATAGTTAGCACTACTGGTCACGACAGAATCACGCCTGCGTGATAGCAACGATTAGCACTCAAACCAAAGCCAGCTAATAGAAGCGTGCTAACTGACCTAGCACGCAAAGAGCCGAAGGGCGTATGAAGGTCCTTCCGCGTGGCGTGTAGCGACGCGAGTGAAGCAAGTCAGACTGGGGACTGACTCTGTAGTGTTCACATCGTATAGAATAGATATGTGTTTTCATATAGCCTAGTAGATAGAGATTAGCTATAGGGTAGGAAAACTAGTGATAGAGAATATTGTGACTTTATGTGTGATTAGATAGCGACTGTTTTTGCAATTGTAAAGAGCCAGCGGCAATAAAATGTACCATTTCATTCCTCGCACACGACTTGCAAGTTTCTTGTAGGGTGTGGGAGAAGTAATCCGATGATGCCTGAAACACGAGTAGTTGACAGGCAATAGGATTAAATGTGGTGTCAGAAGTGCTGCTTGAACCTGAGTTCAAGCTATAACACTTACCCACGGCTCTAGACTAGGGTTACAGATAGGATATTACAAAGATTAAATGTTTAATTTGTGTCAGTGACTATGACGTGTGCAGACTAAATCGAGTTGCCGGCAGAATTGTGCCTATCGTGATGAAATAATGTTTATTTGTACTTATTAGACTGTTATATATTTAAATAATGTGCTTTTCAAAGTTGTAAGTATTCATATTATGTTCTTCTTTCATTTATTTATGTAATTATTTATTTGTTTTTGAATAATTGTCACAAATGATTCATGGCGGAGCAATACAAAGGTCAGCGACAGTATTGATTTTTGCAAGCTAAAAATAGCGCTGCGCCTGTGACGTGGCACGATTGACAAACAGTTGGACCTCGCCATTTGCAATCAGCATTTCAGTGTTTACATACTGGCAAGCTGCTGCCTGCCTGAATCTTTACGATATATTAACTATTATTTGTTTATTTAAGTTAGAGAATGAATATATTTATTTATTTACACATTATTATTATATTTATATTTATTTAAAAGCAGTTATTGATTTTTTTTCCTACTTTTCTATTTGTTTACCGTCACGAAGGCACTACTTTCGGCTATGCAAATTAGATTTTGTCTGCACGATACTTCCATAGATTAAACTAGGTTAGTAACGAAAGACATATTACTGTAGAACGAAGACAGGACATTGACATTAAATATTAATTAATCGATGTTCTGTTTGTTCGTGGGCATGTCAGTGTCATTGTTCCAATTTGTCAAAAATCTATTTTCGTTTACGAGTTGTTAATTATTGCTGCTCTGTAAAACAGGGCGAACAACAGCTGAGTGATAACGTGAGTGTGTGCCGATGTGCCAAACGAGGTGACCTGAGTAGAAAACTCGTGTGTATTCCGGGGTGCCAAACAACGGGACCGGTGTTGCTGACGTGTTGTTCCTTGTTCTAGGGAACATTAAGTTGAGTAAAACCTACGTTTTTGGCATGCATTGTGATTAATAGTGCATCTCTTTTTCAGCGTGTATTGTACTAACAGATTTTGTGCTCTTATTTTTGGAGAATACGATTTTCCAGATTGTAAACAAAGAGTACAATTTGTGGTGCTCAGATATTAAATAACATAGCATATTAAAGAAAAATAACTAAGTGAAGCAGTCAGTTCAGGTCAACGCGAGCCAATTACCCAGCAACATGGCTACTCTAGCTGACTTCATTAAAGCAGGTAAAGAATTGCAATACACAGGTAAAGAGCTAGAACAATATGCAGATCAAAAATTTAAAGAAGCAAAGGATGCAGAGAGAGATGAACGCGCACAGGAAAGACAACATCAGATACAACTAGCTGAGATAACAAAACAAAAAGAAGTGCAAATTAAACAACAACAATTAGAACATGATAAGAATATTAAGCAACAACAATTAGAACATGATAAGAATATTAAGCAACAACAATTAGAACAAGATAAGGAAATAAAACAGAAGACATTAGATCAGGAGAGAGAATTAAAGCAAAAAGAAATAGATGAAATGGCAAGAGTTAAGGAAAAACAAATACAAGTAGAATCAGAGACACAATTAAAGATGAAGGAAATGGAGATCTCTGCCACTAAACTTAAAAGTCAACAAGAAGAAAATAAGTTCAACAAATACAAAAATATTATCAAAGCATATTGTAAAGAGGATTCAATATCTGCCTGGACAGAAAATGTCGAGTATCAGTTTAAATATCACCAAGTTCCTTTAGAGATGTGGGCAGTGATTTATATGAAGAACCTGAGTGGTGAGCCCCTTAAAGTAATAGAATCTATACCAACCGATCTTAGATCTGACTACCAATACATCCGTGATAGGATTATGCAACACTTTTTACTTGATGCCCCTGGGTATCAGGTTCAGTTCTCAAATTTAAAACCTAAACCTACTGAGACTTTCATTGACTACGTCTCAAATGTTCAAAGTGTACTAAATAGGTGGCTTAAAGCGGCTAACATAGGAAAAGACTTTGATAGATTGAAAAACTTAATCACTATGGATAAAGTAATATCCACGATACCATCCTCTTTTGCTAAAGTTTTGCAGCAGTCAGACATTGAAACCATAGAACAGTTTGAAAAGAAAGGGTCAGCATATTTTTCTTCAAACAGAAATATTTTTAAAACTTCAAATGACTCTGAAATAGTTTCCTTTGCAAAAGATCAATCTAAAAACTATCAGAGCAATAGAAAACCATTTAATAAATTTGAAAAGAAAGATAGAAAAGTTTCAAAATGTATCCACTGTCACCTTTTACATGACACTGATTCAATGTGTGACAAATCGCCGAGTTATCCGGCACATCTTGAAAATGTTATTAAGAAGCAACAGAACAAAAGATCTGCATACCGGCGGGCCATTAAATGTTTTTTTTTGTTCCAGCTACGGCCATTATTCAAATAAGTGCCTAGGCCGCCAACGTATGAAAGCCAACAATGCTATTTTACTTGATACATCTTCTGATAGTGGTAGTGAGACTGAGTGTGATGTTGAAAATGAGTTACCTGTTAACCAAACGGAAGAGGTGTGTTGTGTAAACGATATGTTGAGTTTTGACAGTTGTGAGCGATGTCACCAGTTTCATGCTGACGGAAAATTAGAATGTGGACATACAGTTCCATTCTCATCTGAGAGTGTGAATGCAGCCTTAGCCTCCAGAGGCAATTTAGAGTTCCACAATGCAATGGTCAATGATAGACCATGCCAATGTTTGCTGGACAGCGGGAGTACCCTTATTGGTCTCAGAAAGGAACTGGTGAGTCAAGAGGATTATACAGGTGACTCTGTCAAATGCCGAACCTTTTCGGGTAACATTGAAATTTACCCTTTGGCCAAAGCCCGTATTGACACTCCTTTCCTTTCGGGTACATTTACTTGTGCTATACTTGACAACCCTTGTACTGATTTAATTCTGGGTTGCTTACCTCAACTAAAACAATGTACTAGCGATGAAATAACTGCATGGAACCAACTGAATGCAGTTAATGCAACAACCAGAGCAGACACTATAAAACATCAAGACACGCTTCAAGATGAGAGACTACTGGTGCTTTCTCCATCTAGCACTGATGATACCAACAGACAAAAATTCATAGAACAGCAGAAAGCTGATCCTAGTTTGTCTCCTTATTTAAAATTATTGAAAGAACGAGCCAAAATTACAAAGAACGCATCATGGTTCTTCAGATTAAATAATGGCATTCTTACTAGATATTATACTACTGGTAACCATGAGATTCAGCAAACGGTGTTACCTGTACAACATCGCATAACTGTGCTAAAGATTGCACATGAGTCACCGTTTGCTGGCCATCTTGCATATGACAAAACCAGGGCCAGAATTCAGGCTCATTTTTATTGGCCAGGTTTTTGCAATGATATTAAATTATTTTGTCGTTCGTGTAATGTCTGTCAACAGTTAGTACGAAAGGGTAAACATGCTACAGCTGAAGTACAACCTTCTACACTGGCTTCTAGGCCATTTGAGAGTGTGGCGGTAGATATTGTTGGACCCCTGAATCAGGTGTCCAGCAAAGGAAATCGCTTCATATTGACAATGGTCGACCTCTGTACAAGGTGGGTTGAGGCAGTAGCTTTGAAGTACATCACCTCCAAAGATGTTGCCAATGTATTTCTACACCTGTTCTCACGATTCGGATTTCCACGGACCATTTTATCCGATCGTGGAACACAATTCATATCGGCTGCAACGCAAGCCCTTACAAAAATGTTAGGGATTAAACAACATTTCACGACAGCGTACCATCCAGCCAGCAATGGGATAGTAGAAAAAATTAATGGAGATCTTAAGCATATGCTGGCTAAGGTAACAGCAGAAAACCCAGCTGACTGGGATACACTGTTACCAACAGTGCTGTTCGCCTATCGGGAAATTCCCCATTCAAGCACGGGTTTCTCACCGTTTGAATTAGTGTACGGGGTTAACCCACGTGGACCCCTAACCATTTATCATCAGGCAATAACAAATTCTATTTCCCGAACCAAAAACACCTTATGAAATGGTGACTGAAACACGAGATAAAATCATGAAATCGTGTATTATAGCTAAGGCAGCTTTGGAGAGGAAGGGTCAAATCTACCGCCAATATGCCAACAAAGGGGCGAGAACAATTGAACTTGAACCAGATCAAGACATACTTCTCTTGCTTCCTGACAAACGAAATTTATTATTGACTTCATGGCAAGGGCCATTCAAGGTGGTACGTAAAATTTCAGATGTTGACTATGAAATATCAATAAACGGAAACTTAAAGATATTCCATGTCAACATGTTGAAACCTTACTATTCACGACAAGAGACAGAAGTAGAGACAGACGAACACAGTGCACCCACATCAAGTGATCAGACGACAGACATACACAACGCAACTACACTAGTTAGCGAGACTGGCATATCCGACGAGCATACACTTAGCGAGAATACAGAATACACACTTAGCACCACCACCGTACTGAATCAGGTAGACGACGACGGAATGGAACTACCAGTTCCTATTGTAGACAAGACTGCTACATTAGATAGCATACATATAGAACAGGGACTAACAGACAGTCAACGACGACAATTAGTAGAATTAGTGACGGAATACAAAGACATATTCTCTGACATTCCAGGTAGGACGGACAGAATCGAACACTCCATTCTTCTTACGGACTCTAAGCCTATTAAATGCAGGCCGTACTCAATCCCACTAAGCTATAGGGAAAATCTAAATAAGGAAATTCTGAATTTAGAGGCTAGTGGGATCATCCAGAAATCCACCTCTGAGTACTCTTTTCCAATTGTTCTAGTTAAGAAGAAAGATTCTACAATTCGTCTGTGCGTGGACTATCGAAAGCTCAACAACGTCACTAAGATCGACGCAGAGCCAATTCCCTCCTGCGAAGATCTTATTCTTGACATGTCCACCTCCAAAATCTTTTCTAAATTAGATCTCACTAAGGGATATTGGCAAGTCCCTATGCAGTCTCAATCCATCCATCTTACTGCTTTCTCAACACCTTTAGGACTATACGAGTGGCGTTTTCTTCCTTTCGGACTTCGAAACGCTCCTGCCACTTTCGTACGCTTAACTAGAGATCTACTTCATGGAGTGACGAATACAGTGACCTATATAGATGATATGTGTCCATACTGATGACTGGACAACACACCTACTGAAACTGAGACATGTTTTTAATAGGTTGCGACTCTTCGGGCTCACTGTCAAACCGAGCAAAGTCGAATTGGGCCTAAAAGAATTTGATTTTTTGGGTCATGTCATTTCTCAAGGTCAACTAAAGACTGACCAGAAAATTATTACCAAAATTATGAATCTGACCATGCCTACCACCAAGAAACAGGTCAGAAGCCTTTTGGGGTTAGTGAATTACTATAGTAAATTTATTCCAAATTTAGCGGAGATTACAAGTGTATTTTCCAATTTTCTAAAAGCTTCTGTAAAAATGGATGTTAAAGATGCATTATTAATTTCTGCATTGTCAAAATTGAAAATTTTGTTTAGTAATGTTCCAATCCTCCGCTTGCCTAATCCGAGGCTCGTTTATTATCTTAGGACAGATGCCAGCAGGATCTCTATCGCTGCAGTACTAGGCCAATTTTATGAGGGCATCTTCCATCCGATTTGCCACGTGAGCCGTAAGATCACACCCACCGAGTCCAGATATTCCATATCCGAGTTGGAAGCCTTAAGCGTCATCTATGCGGTGAGAAAGCTGCATCGATTTCTGTCGGGTGTGCACTTCATTGTCCAGACTGACAACTCCCCAATAACGGTCATGCAGAGTGGTGTACATCGAAATGACCGAATATACAGGTGGTCGCTAATACTGCAAAATTACACCTTTAGTATAGAACATATTAAGGGGAAAGATAACATCTTGGCTGATACCCTTAGTCGACCATCTGATGTAGCAATACCAGAAATTTCCACATAAAATTGCATTGTAATATATGTTAATTTAGTACAGTCAAATATTCTATGTGAAATATGTTAGAAATACATGAATATTGTGTGCTGAACTAAGTACCAAAAACATTGACCTGCTATGTGTCTGTAGTCATCAAAAGTAAGAACTTTACTCTGGGAACAAATATATCACTTTGTGAACTAGGACAGCTTATTACTTGCTAAGCTCCAAATATATTCCAGTGAAGTAGTTGTGTTAAACAGAGAAAAACAGTGTCAGATGATTATATACATACAGACACGAGAACAGTGGTCTACAAACGAACTCTACAGGTGCAATACCCATAGAATAAATATGACTGTGTAATGGATTTCAAATACCCAGAACAATTGTATAGATATTATGCCAATGAAAGTATGTTTCTGAACATTAATGGCAACGACTAACCTGAGGTATTTATAGAACATGTATATATAAACTCAATGTGATATGTATCATAATGTTTTAATATAGTGATAAAACATAGATAGATTATGTCATTTTAATTTATAGTTAGATTTAGATAATATAATACTTTTTCATTTTACTTTAGATAGATTATTCATTTACATATTCATTTAGCTTTAAAAGTATATTAGGATAGTAATTTAAACATGACAACTAATTATAAGAAGTTTAGATAGGAATAGTATCATTCAGTTTATTATATTTCACTTTGTTTCATTTCATTTGATTTCATTCCATCTTAACCATTTCATACCTCTTAACCAATCCATTTAACAAACGTTATCATTTAGTAGTATGATTAGATTACACCATAATAGAATAGAAATATTATACACGTAAAGATACATCATTTACACCATATAGAATAAGAATATCAATCATATAGTTTGTTTCATGTAAAAACATTAGTTAGAATATGTTATATTTCACATCACCCATTTTAGAAAGGGACGTAACTTATTACATTTCACATTACCCATTTCACAAAGGGACATCACTCATCTCACATCAATTTCATTTCACATAGGTAAATTCCATCCCTTAAATTAGATAAATATTATGAGTAATGTAAGCTTATTCTAGGATTAATATGACAGATAGATTAAAATAGGCAACGCATTAAATGTATATTTATAGAACTAGTATTAGTATGTCATTATTTAGAATAATATTTCAGTAGAATAGAGTGGTTAATAATACCAGGGTACAAACCATCAACCCGTTTTTTCTTACATGTAAATATGTTGTAAATACTTGACGTGTGCAACGGTTGATGCACAGTCATTAGGCTCAACTCTGTCAAACTGAGCCAAACTTGTACAGTGTCACTCCAAGGTTTTTAAATAAAAATGAGGATGAAAGATGTGTGACAGAAATGAGGATGAAAGAAGTGTGACAAAAATGAGGATGAAAGATGTGTGACAGAAATGAGGATGAAAGATGTGTGACAGAAATGAGGGTAAAAGATGTGTGCCAATAGTGAGTGTAAAAGAAATGTGACATAAGCGAATGTTAAAGATGTGTGACAGAAGTGTGAGAGAACAAATGTAAAATATACAGGAAAGAGTGAGAACAGTCAGCGGAATTTTTTTTGCCGCTCAACAAAACTTTTTATTTTTATTGCCGTCAAATGTTGGTTTCAATGTTGAAAATGTGTTGTAATGAATGTATTTTGTGTAGTTTAGTTTAGGATCTTAGTGAAAGTATTTTGAGTCTCATAAGACAGAAATGTAGTCACAGATTTGTATTATACACATGTTTGTGACCACAGTTAAATGAATTATGGCACTTGAAAAACTAACTTACATACACATGATAGTTAGATACACATGTTAGAGGGTAGATTATACGTTTAATTACATCCAAACACACAAACAACCAGAAAAACAAACATATAAATTGCATACACTTTTATCAGATCAAAGGGAGATAACTCCGGGTCAGGGGACATAATAGACAACGAAACACTAACTTAACAGTGAAATATGACTTTACACGCGGAAGCGAGATAGGTAAAGCCTGTCGCTCACAGCTTGTGTAATGGTTGTTTAATATTATATGGGGGACATGAAGCAATTCATGTGTTGACCTTCAGAAAGTCAACTTTGTATGGGTAGTGAGTTAATTTACTATTTGAGGGCAGGTCTTATAAGACAACGGTCCGGTTCAGACATACCTCTAATGAATATAATATTGCGATTGAGAAGAGGGCTCACGCCAACCAGACAAGTTTGTGGCAATTGCCAGTAGCCAAGTAAAGTGATGCTACATTGTGACATTAGTCAGTAGGTCTAGTAAGTAGCCCAAAGCCAGGTTATCTACAGTCTTTGACAAAAATTAGACACACTAATTTTTTAGAAACCTCTTGCGTCACAACCAATGAGTCAAAGTTGATGACGCAACACAGGAGGGGAGGGTGTGTGTCAAAGACTGAAGGAGGAGGCAGGAAGCCTGCCTCATGATAGAACACCACCGGGACGTGGGGTCAACCTCAGATTGAGTAGAGGGAACAGAGTGCCCGGGATCAGGGCAGGATAGATGATAGAAAAGGGGGACTATTAACTAGTCCTCACACGAAGGCGTTGACCAGATAGTTAGCACTACTGGTCACGACAGAATCACGCCTGCGTGATAGCAACGATTAGCACTCAAACCAAAGCCAGCTAATAGAAGCGTGCTAACTGACCTAGCACGCAAAGAGCCGAAGGGCGTATGAAGGTCCTTCCGCGTGGCGTGTAGCGACGCGAGTGAAGCAAGTCAGACTGGGGACTGACTCTGTAGTGTTCACATCGTATAGAATGGATATGTGTTTTCATATAGCCTAGTAGATAGAGATTAGCTATAGGGTAGGAAAACTAGTGATAGAGAATATTATGACTTTATGTGTGATTAGATAGCGACTGTTTTTGCAATTGTAAAGAGCCAGCGGCAATAAAATGTACCATTTCATTCCTCGCACACGACTTGCAAGTTTCTTGTAGGGTGTGGGAGAAGTAATCCGATGATGCCTGAAACACGAGTTGTTGACAGGCAATAGGATTAAATGTGGTGTCAGAAGTGCTGCTTGAACCTGAGTTCAAGCTATAACACTTACCCACGGCTCTAGACTAGGGTTACAGATAGGATATTACAAAGATTAAATGTTTAATTTGTGTCAGTGACTATGACGTGTGCAGACTAAATCGAGTTGCCGGCAGAATTGTGCCTATCGTGATGAAATAATGTTTATTTGTACTTATTAGACTGTTATATATTTAAATAATGTGCTTTTCAAAGTTATTATGCCTTTTTAAAGCACAAACTATCGTCTGTCAAGACGGCAAGGTGCCAATGGTGGTGGTTGGTTAGTTAGTTAGTTAGTTAGTTAGTTAGTTAGTTAGTTAGTTAGTTAGTTGGTTAGTTGGTTAGTTAGTTAGTTAGTTAGTTAGTTAGTTGGTTAGTTGGTTAGTTGGTTAGTTAGTTAGTTAGTTGGTTAGTTGGTTGGTTAGTTAGTTAGTTAGTTAGTTAATTAGTTAGTTAGTTAGTTAGTTGGTTGGTTAGTTAGTTAGTTAGTTAGTTGGTTAGTTGGTTAGTTAGTTAGTTAGTTGGTTAGTTGGTTAGTTGGTTAGTTAGTTAGTTAGTTGGTTAGTTGGTTAGTTAGTTAGTTAGTTAGTT
>OY992876.1:120316286-120344645 GCA_963921405.1 Cepaea hortensis | reverse complement strand
TGTTCATAAGAATGACAATAAGTCAACCTTGCCTTGCAGGATTACGATCAAGATGATGATGCCATGCTGCAGGCAGCGCTCCAGGCATCTCTGCATGACAACCAGGCACAGTTTTGATGATGGGAGATCTGTGTGTTCAGGAATGGGTGGATAACACTTTATTAGCATATAATGATTAATACTGTTTACTGAAGGAGGGAGGGGAAAGAATGAACAAATGTGGCTGGAGGAATATGAACAGGTTGTGATCAAGGGAGGTATACTTTTTGAAAGAGGCAGTTTTGACGTTTTGCTGATTTTTCCAGAAAACTTACAAATCAGTTGAGCGATATTTAAAAAACAAACTACATTTGTAAATATATTTATCTTCCACTACCTCCAGTTCTTCTTCCTTTGTCTTCTCTTCCTCCTGTCTTTACTCTGAAATAATGGTGTACATCTGATTAAAAACTATACAGCAAGATTGTTTTGTACGTTTTTGACTTTTTAGTTCATATATGCACTCAAAAACCACTATTGTACAAGTGTGGTTTTAGACGTACATTTCAGGTCATATTTGGTAGCAGTAAATTGAGGCTCGGTGCTTCATGTCGACTTGTCGCACCACATATCAACACACAGATTACCAGAAGTGACGTGAAATGGAATATTAGGCATATATTTTATTTAATGTGGATGCAAAGTCTACTCGAGCCAATATAAGTGGGGTTTGTAGGTGTGGGTTTATGTTTGATCCACTTTAAGTAGCACATAGTGTACAAAGGGTTTAAAAGTGTAAATAAAATAGGAAACTGTAAAAACTGGCTTTCTAGGTGTGGGGTTATGTTTGATCCACTTTAAGTAGCACATAGTGTACAAAGGGTTAAAAAGTGTAAATAGAATAGGAAACTGTAAAAACTGGCTTTCTAGGTGTGGGGTTATGTTTGATCCACTTTAAGTAGCACATAGTGTACAAAGGGTTAAAAAGTGTAAATAGGATAGGAAACTGTAAAACATGACAGATATGATAACCATGTAAATTATAACATATATGATAACAATGGAGTTTAGTCGACGGATCAACATCACGGCACACGGATGTAACCCATAAGTGTTCTTTTCTACTCCTAACTCAAGCATGAGCCCAGAGAATCTCAGCTCAGTGCATGAACTCTATAGCACTGGCGAGGATCCTGAAATACTTTGGGTAGATTTTTAACTCAATATTTTGCCTGGGCAGCGCCGTTAGGCTACTCTTTTTCGATTTCCAACTGACAAGGGAATTTTTTTACGTGCGGAACAATACACATGGGCGTCCGATCTCACTACCCAGAGACCAGAGAAAATTGTTTGTTACTTGAAGTCCACGTGAAAAAATCCTGGCCCTCACCGGGGCTTGAACCTGGGACCTCCAGCACTCGAGGCGGACACCATACCTCGAGACCATTCAGCCCCTCAATATAACAACGGATAACAATGTAAAATGCATCAAATATAGTCAATTAACTGGAGATGTTCTATCTATGAATGACTGTTAGTTGAAAATATAATAGTATATGAAACAAAATATATACGGATTTGAATAATGAAAAGACAAATAGTATTAGGGACGTTCATTTCAAACCCGTTCCAGTGGGTTTATTACAAAAGCATGAAAGAAACATTAACAGGTGTAGTAGAATTAAACAAAGCATTCATTTTGAATGATTTATGCACTATGGGTTGGTGAGAAGTCGCCATAGGCATTCAGGCAAGCATCCCATTGCTTAGGTAGGTGGCGAATGCCGTCCGCAAAAAAGGATTGTGGTTGCTCACTTAACCAAGTGTTTATCGTGTTCATTACGTCTGCATCTGTGTGAAATCGTTGCCCCTTGAAAGCTCTTTCAGAAGTCCGAACAAATGAAAATCACATGGTGATAAATCAGGACTATAGGCTGGATGTTGCAGAATTTCCCACTTCTTCCTTGCTAATGCTTCCTGCACAATCTTTGCGACATGCGGACGAGCATTATCGTGCAACAAAATCACACCGTGAGAAAGCATGCCGGGCCGTTTATTCTTGAAGGCTTTTTGCAGCTTGTCTAGTGTTTGCAAGTAGTGGGTAGAGTTGATGTTGACACCAGGTTCTTTAAAGTCGGCCAACAGTAGCCCTTCATGGTAAAAAAAATGCGCTCAGCATAACCTTATCAGCGGAATCCTGTAACTTGAATTTGTTTGGCTTTTGGTGATCCAGCAAGCTTCCATTGCATGCTCTCTCTTTTGCTGCTTGGCTCAAAGTGGTGACACCATGCTTCATCGCCTGCCACTATGCAGAAGAGAAATGCATCACCCTCCACTCTGTAACGCAGCAAGTGGTTCAAACACCATCCCAGGCGTTCCTCTTTTTGGTGGTCAGTCAACATTCGTGGTACCCACTGTGAACACACCTTCCGATATTGCAGTTTCTTACGAACGACCTTTTGAATTGTCCCAATAGACACATCAAATTCTTTTGCTAGCGAACGTATGCTTCGACAACGGTTCATCTGTACTGCTGCATCAATTTTGGTGATGGTTTTTTCTGTTGCAACAATATGCGATTGACCCGGCCGTCGAAGATCTGTCGTGAACTGACGTCCTCTCCGAAACATTTGTGCCCAGTATGTCACTGTTGTCTTCGACACACATTTGCTACCGTACGCTGTCGGCATTCTTCGATGAATGTCCACTGGTCGACATCCTTCAAATGAAAGAAACTGAATCACCGGTTTTTGAGCTTCTTTGGGCGGGTTTTGGATCAACCCGGCCGTTTTCTCAAGGGTCAGAATCAGAACCTATGTATCATGGAACGATAAGCACGTGCTCTTTTATTCATTGGTCAGTACATATCACATGACTATGACATGATCATGTTCAACGTACGGAATTACGCACGGTGCAGCACGAACAGATTTCAAATGAACGCCCCTTATATATTGCACAATTTATTGCCATGAATATTTCATTGTACTTCATCAGGTACACTCATTCATTCATTCAGTAGTATGTCCTTTGCAGAACCTCGCTCCCATAACAATCTTCTGGAAAACCTCTCAGTCATAAGCAAGATGTCCCGTGTCCGATACACCCAACTGAAGATCATCTGCCACATCCTGCACACATTTTCTCTTTGGCCTTCTTTTTCCTCTCTTCCTGAACATATATACCTCCATTATTGTTCTCTCCAAACTTTCATGACGTTTCAAGTGACCAAAATATTTCAAGTTTCTTTGTTTTATCGTCTTTAGTAGCCAACCTTCAATATTCAGACCTTGTCGTATGGATACATTTGTTCTTTTCTGTATCCAAGATATTCTTAGAACCCGTCTATAACATTTATATTCAAAGGATATATGCGCTGTTCAGCTTGTTTAGTAAGTGTCCGGGTCTGATGCGATGTTTCAATTGGAAAGATGCATGCTCTTAAAAATCTAATTTTTGTAGGTCTATCCGTCCCACTCCACAATTTATTCAATTGTTTTTGTTTTTGAAGAACAATAAATATTCATCTTTCAATTTCTTTCATTGTGTCACCATTGTTGGTAATTAATATTGGAAATTTTCCGCCAATTCGAATTGTTCCCAGTTAACATATATTTCGTATATATACTACATACTATGTATATATTACATACTATGGAAACATTTCAACATATATTAAGGCAACATAATGAACCCTTTTAGTTTAAATACACAAAACAGTCATATATTTCACTGTCACCATGGTAGTGTTAAAGAGACTATCATGTCATTTTGTTTACATAGTTGTGGTCAATCTGCATGTATAGGAAACACCTCTGCAAACCTCAGCGACATTTGGTCTGTGCAATATATAGTTTGTGTTTTCATTTTTAAAATGTACAGTGATAAAACATTGATTTGGATATTTAAGGATGCTGGATTTAGAAATTGAAGGGAAATTTCTTAACCAAGTGGATAATTTTAAATACCTAGGAGCATTTATAACATCAGATGGAAGATGTACAACAGAGATTAAGAGCAGAATAGGCAAGCAAAAGCCGCATTTCAGAAATGAAGAGTATCTTATGCAATAAGTCAATGTCACTGAATGTAAGAAAGAGAGTGCTGAAATGCTATGTAGAACCAATTTTGTTGTATGGCAGTGAATCTTGGAGTGTAAATGAACAAATTAAGAAGAAATTAGAAGCAACAGAGATGTGGTTTCTTAGACAAATGTTGCGAATTCCTTGGACTGCCAGAGTAGTTTACAACGACTGCCTGAGGCAGGCTAATGAAACTAAAACATTATATACAACAATAAGAAAGAGACAAACAGCTTTATTCGGTCATGTGATGAGAAGAGAGGCATTGGAGAACATAGTGACAACTGGAAAGATCGAGGGGATGAGAGGCAGAGGCAGAACAAGAGAAATTCTGGATGGATTGAGACGGTAGCATGGAGGAATACCAACAGCAGAGTTGATCCAGAACACCAAAGACCGAGATCTGTGGAGAGCCATGAATGCCTACGCCAGCTGGCGGTGCACTTGATGATGATGAAGGAGTTTTGGTTTAAGTGTGGTTCCATCAGTTAGTTTGTCGACAGATCATCCTCATTGCACATCGAACCATTCAGTTCATAAGTGCTCAGATCACTTCCTCAGTAAATCCTGCAGCGTGTAGTGGCTAACGACACCAGTTCTGTGTTGGTTTATTAATCTTCTTTGGCTTCCTGCATAGTGTTCTTGTTTGGCCACACCTTTTAACTTGCTGTTCTTGCAGTCTGACCGTGGATGTAGATTCACAGTTATCATTTGGTTCTTGCAAATGACTTACTTCTCTTAGAGCATTCAGTTTATCAGCCTGGTCCATGGCTATTCCGCCCTCCACAGCAGCCTTACATGCAAGCCTGTGATCCTGCTCATTTCCCTGTACACTCGCATGCCTTGGCATGACAATTAAACTAATTTTTGCCAGCCATGACCGTTCCGGAGACAACAACCACTGTCTTCGGAACCATCCTATCTCTATCTTCTTGAGCATACTCATTGAGTAACTAAGGAAGCATGCCTGAGTGAAGAATTAGGGACATATGTGTGTAAAAGTCTGATGTCTTTACAACCAGTGTATTACTGGAACGATCAGCCTTACACTTTCTGATATTTACTGAGGAAGATGGGGCATCTGAAGGCTTGCCTAGAATGCTATGAGGTTGATTATTAAAGAATAAGAAACAAAGATAGAAGAGAAATATACAAATGTAAAGGAATGTATCGAAGCAAAATAAGACCATAAAAGACACAAAATGTAACAATTTTTCAAGTAGTATCTACAGCACAGCAGCAATATTAGTATAAATGTCTTTTCCAAGCACTAAAACCTATGAGACAATAATGCAATGGGAAAACATTGAAGAAACTAACCATAAAAACACTTTTAAAATATAACAAGTGAGTCAGCTGCAAAAAATCTTTAAAACCCTTCAAAAGACTGGAGATATAAGACCACACAAGACACAGACTATATCCAACATGTCAGCCATAAGCCTTTTCCAAGAACTACTTACTGCCTATAAGAAAACTGAAGAGACTAACAAGAAAAACACTTTTGAAATATAACAAGCGAGTCAGCTGCAAAAACTCTTGAAAACCCTAGAAACGGCTGGATAAATTTGCCAGGAACGACTGGCTCCCATACCAATTCGTTAAAACCCAGCGCAACGTGGTCTGTCTGCTGCCACATCGTGCACAGCTGTGTTTCGAACACAGGTAAGCAGAATTACGAACCACGTCCATAATGCCTTCACCTCGGAGATCGGCCAGGTGTGATTGGTGGGAGGTTAACCCTCTAGAGCAGTGGTTGTCAACTGGTGGGGGGATTTCTCTATCTCTCTCTCTCTCTCTCCCCCCCCCCCCCCCGAATTAAGATTATTTCATGATCGCGTTAATACAAGAACCGATTACTTGATATTGTTTTTCCCTCCATACTTTACGATACTGTACTTCTCGCCCTTCTGAAATGCGTTTTATAACGTACGTAGACCTGCATGTGTTATTAAATTTAGATTCCATTTTTACATATACTGTTTAGGGGCTGGGGGGGGGGGGGGGTGATTTATAGGGATGAAATACGAAGGGGGGGGGGGGAGGGGGGGATGACATTCTGAACATATGGTGAAGGGGTTTTTGGGCCAAAAAAGGCCCAAACCACTGCCCTAGAGAATGTATTTATGTATATGTGGATTATGAGGGTTGGTTAGTTAGATGTTATCAATCTTCAAAGACTGAATGTTAACTGATAAGTCTGATGCATTGACATCCATGTTGTCTAGAGACCTGAGAAAAGCTTGCATCTATTGGAGTTATGGTGTTGTAGAGACTTTCCTTTTGAACTGGTCTTCTTGGGGACTGTTTCAGAGCCCTTCTTCCACTGTCCCAGCTCAGGCTGGTGCTGCATCATTGAGGGGTGATTTGATGCACGATAAGGCAGATGTGGTGAAGGCCTTCAGGGAGCACATGCACAATGCAGAAGGTCAGATAGACTATCATTGCCCAGAGAAAATATGGCAGCAAAGGGTGATCAGAGGATCTGGTCGACGATCGTCATTCAGAGGTAAAGCAAGACGGACATATAATCAGATTGTAGTGGGCACCATAAGTATTGGAACTAAGCTGGCTGTTGAAGATGAGAACTGAGCGCTGATGGGAATGCCCTGAATGTAATGATGTCGGTTCTTGACTCAACTCAACCCAACCCAACCCAACTCAACCCAACTCAACTGTGTCCCAGCTCAGAAAATAAAAACAGGTTGCAAAGACTTACTGAAACTTGACACTTGTGGAGAGGCATAGTGATCCTTGCAATGTCAGCCCAGACTGGGGAGTCAGTCTGTAGACAGTTCATGTAGAGCTGCTGCAAGGTCATACTTCCATAAAGTGAGTGCAAACGAAATGACGTCATATAAATTAGAGAGAAATCCTGAACGCCAAAATACGATAAAAACTAAGGGACGCGTTGGAAACATCAAAAACGTCACACAGAGATGAGAGTAACAAAGGACAGACTTGAGGGGACATTGAACCGAGAAGGCAGTGCAAATTTTAATAGTGAAACATTGGCGTGGCTATGGATCAGTGTTGGTATAAAGATCAGTGGCTGGAGTTACAATAGCAGAGAAAGAACATGTGACAGACATGCTACAAGATATCGCCACAAAAGTAACGAACCTACAGGCAGAGAAACTAGACATATTTCACATAGAGCAGCGAGACTAACACTGAGTGGATAGACAGAAGGTCGTCTGCGGACGAATAGAACAAATGGCTGATAGTTAGAAAACCAGGTTTGTCTTCTATTCATGCATATTCATATCAAATGTTCTTAAGCCCCTCCTGGTGTCACAGGCTCTTAAGTAATAATGAATTGTAGTGGTTGTCGAAGCAAACGGTGTACGTTGTAACAATTAAACAGCGAGAATTATAATTTAAAGCCAAGAGTCTGCTTCGTCCATCACTTTCAAGTTAGGGCTCCAGTTGCTCTTGGTTGTACAGTTCATTGAGCCAGCAAGAATTATATGCGTACCGTTGGATTGTTGGAGTTATTATTATGATTATCCGAAACCAGCAGTATGGCACATGACCAGTGTGAAATCTGATCCCGTGATCGCATTAGACCAATGGCTGGTGGAGATAATGTCAATTGTTAAATAGATGTGTTATTGTAGGTTTACTTGCAGATGTGGCCACCACATTACTCTTACAGTTTTGATGTCATGTTTTTATTCTTTTTAGAGAAATTTTGTTAGATTTGGCGTAAGTTTTGTTTATTTTTGACAATTAAAGCTGCTGACATATTTGTCTGGTGTCATTTTGTTTGTATCTTGTATGGTCTGGGAATGCTCACAACCCTTCATAGTCAGCTGATGAAGCTAGAACATACATAAAATGAGACCATGCGAGCCTTTCTTGATTGTACAAGGCATTCATTGGCACCTTGCCTTCTTGACAGACGATAGTTTGTGCTTTAAAAGGCATAACTTTTACCTATGGCGGTAGCGAATGTGACTGATAAGGACAATTCGCGCTGTAAATGTTCGTTCACAGTGGGTGCATGTGAACAGGTGGTCATTTCCACCATCATGCACCATCTTACGTCTCACACGCTCGGTGTGTGACTTATCTGTAATAATTTTCTCCTTTATCTTTATTCCATTTCTGATGTTTGCCTTCCATGGAACACGTTCAGCGGCGACTTGCTCCCATTGTGCATTATCAATGCCTGTATCAGTCATGTCCCGCTTACACACATCTTTGTATCGTAGTAGAGGCCGACCCTGAGATCTCTTATCCATCTGTAATTCACCACAAAAGATGTCCTTTGGTATTCTACCATCATCCATCCTCCTAAGATGTCATATCGATCTAAGTCTACGAAGACTGAGCATGGAATAAACCGTCACACAACCTGATCTTTCCAGAACTTCAGTATTTGTGATTTTGTCTTGCCATTTAATACCAAGAATTCTTCGCAGACACCGCATATGAAAGCTGTTTAAACGTTTCTCTTGGTGTGAGTAAGTTGTCTAGGTTTCATTGCCATAAAGAAGAGTACTAAGGACACAGGCTTGATAGACAAGGTCTTTTCTTTCCTGTACAAGGCATATACCTATTTAAATATTGAGCACATCCCATTACTGGCAACGCTGGTCGTATTCTGGTATGAACCGAAGGCCTATCCACGTCAATGTGGAAGCACTAGACTCGAGTTTCGCTCTCGTTTGAGCTTTTCAGTAGTGAATATCCTTGACCGGTGCCGGAAACAAACCCCGGATCACTGGCGTGTGAAGCGGGTGCGTAAACACTAGACCACACGGCACACGCTGGACACGGCCAAATTATCACAAGAGAATATTACAACGTCACCCATCATAGGCCGTAGCTCAAGATTTGCCCGATTGTCGCTACTGAAGTCCGTCAATCGATGTGGACCGGAACGATCAGGTCTTCTCACAAGCAAGGCACACCAGGCTGCCTAAAGTCCAGCGAGCAATAATCAAATTTAAATATTGAGCACAACCCACTACTGGTAACGCCGATCGCATTCTGGTATGAACCTAAGGCCTATCCACGTCAATATAGAAGCACTATACTCGAGTTTCGCCCTCATTTGAGCTCGTCAGTAGTGCATATCCCTGACCGGATCCGGAAACAGTCCCGGATCACGCGTGTGAAGCGGGTGTGTAACCACGCGGCACACACTGGACACACCAAATTATCACAACAGAATATCACAACACTACCCATCGTAGGCTATGCTCAAGATTGCCCAATCGCCGCGACCGACGTCCGTCAATCGATGGGACCCGAACGATCAGGACTTCTCACTGGCAAGGAACGCCAGGACTCCTTGGGCCTCCATTTCTCCTTGCCAGTGAGAAGTCCTGATCGTTCGGGTCCCATCGATTGACGGACGTCGGTCGCGGCGATTGGGCAATCTTGAGCATAGCCTACGATGGGTAGTGTTGTGATATTCTGTTGTGATAATTTGGTGTGTCCAGTGTGTGCCCCGTGGTTACACACCCGCTTCACACGCGTGATCCGGGACTGTTTCCGGATCCGGTCAGGGATATGCACTACTGACGAGCTCAAATGAGGGCGAAACTCGAGTATAGTGCTTCCATATTGACGTGGATAGGCCTTATGTTCATACCAGAATGCGATCGGCGTTGCCAGTAGTGGGTTGTGCTCAATATTTAAATTTCAAATCCCGAAACAACCACATAATCAATAATCAAATTGATTTATTTGGTTGTTTCGGGATTTGAGATTTAAATATTGAGCACAACTCACTACTAGCAACGCTGGTCGTATTCTGGTATGAACCTAAGGCCTATCCACGTCAATGTGGAAGCACTAGACTCGAGTTTCGCTCTCTTTTGAGCTCGTCAGTAGTGCATATTGTCATAGTGTGGACAAGACAGGTTAAGCACGTGATCGTATAGACCCAAGTCTCCGCGTTGTTTTAAACATACTTTATTTGCCGAATAGTTATACTACAGCATACATGATGGTAAACTCCCTGCCCGGTGTTGACATGTCTTCTCGCTGGCCCCAAGTGACGTGTGTGTTCTCCTAGATACACTTCTTCATTCGTGCACACACGTTCACTATGGTTTTCCCCCTAGTCAAGGAATGCGCAGCATTCCTTAACTCTTTACTCCTAACCTAATTCCCTCACTGTTACAATGCCTCCCCTTCTTCAAAGAGAATTTTTCCTTGAAAAAATCTCAACCCCAACTTTTAATTAGTTAACTTTACATCTCTATACTACAATAACAACAATTCCATATATTTCCTAACTCAATTCTCCTATCTCCTCATAGCCAATTGCTAACCAGAGACAATAATATCGAAACTCTCTACAAAACTCTCCATAAAATTCCCCACAATACAAAAGTCTCCATAAGCTAACCGCTTTTACTTTAAAATGTCCATCCAAATTATGATTGACAAAACTGAAGATATTCCCTTATCCTTTATTTCCCCCTTATTCACATTCTCACACTCTCAGGATTCTAGGATAGACAGAAAAAATATAGTTAGATTAGATTTGGGTTGGTGCGCACCAAAAAAAAATAAGAAAGAAAAAGTAAGGAAAAAGTAAGAAGTAATCACCTTTCTCTTCCCATACATTCTCAAAACTTTATCAAAAAATAAAGTTTCCAAATTTATCTTCAGTTTCCGTCAATAATAATTGTTATTATCAAAAAAAAATATGTTAATCCAAAACTGCCAGCCTTTGTACTATTCAGGTCATCAATTTCCCGTTTACCATTCCTTCAACAAAAAAAAAACTCCTAACTATTATTATACTGTTTAGTACAGTCTTCTTCTTCCAATATCCAGTTATTTAAATGCCAAAACTCAACCTGGCATTCCCCCCATATTCTCCCATTAAACGCTGTTCAACCCAGCTCCTATTATAAACCTTGTCTATACATTGCATACCCCACATGTAATAACAACATACCCCTCCATTACTACATATTGAGTCACTTCACTAACCACCACTTTAATTGAACTTCAAAGTAATAATCATTTTAAACACACTCAATAAAACCAAAACATTGTAAAAATAACCATCTAAGTTAACTTATTTTTCACATTTCATAAAACACAATTGTAGTCCCAACAATTGAGCAAACCATATCAATCCCCTCATCATATTTATCCCCACACATTAATCAATTTACACATACATTATGAATTTCAAGACCATATTATGAGTACCCAATAATAATTTTCCGTTTTAGAAAAAACTCCACCAAGTACCTTCTTTGTAAACACAAAAATATCGTGTCTAACTTCTTCTTCTATCTGACATCTGCAGAATATTCTACCAAGCTATTTATCTATCTCTTCTCCATTTTCTTAATAACCTCAAATTTTTTTCTATAATTGCAATATCTACATCAATGTCGCTATCCTCCCGAGGAGAGCTATCTTCTTTCATATCAGCTTCTTCATCAGTTTCTGACTTTTCATCCATTTCTTCTTCCCCGTCTGTATATCCATTACTAGCAACCGCTAATTTCTTCCTTTCTAAATCCAATCTAATTTTCCTGTCTTGCCGTCTCAACAATTTTTCAAATACTGGCATATCTTCACCACTTGAAGAACTCACTCTAAGTTTCCTTTGCCTCTTAATTTCTTTTTCTTTCTGTCTATCCAACTTTCTTTTTACTGCCTGTCTTGTATTCATAAATCCATCCATCCATCATGTGCCATGCCGTATTCATAAATGGAGGTTCGATATTTTCCCTGACCGACTCTTCACTAATATAATCGTCATACATGTTATTTTCCTCTGTCATGACTGTTTTTGGTACCGTTTCTTCTTGTTCAGCTGTTGTTACTTGTTTTCCATTCTTTATAGGCATTGGATATACCGTTTGTCTGACAAACTGTCCACCTGACAATATTTCTTCGGAACAATAATTATTATTATTATTCTCTGCATTCCTTTCTTCATTATCCCGCCTTAAGTGTTCTACATGTGAACGTGCAACATGCCCTGAAATTTGATTCTTAATAGTATACGACACTGGACCTTTTTTTTCTAGAATATAGTATCCCGGGACCCAATGAGCATCAAACTTAGAGTTTTTTCTATGTTTCTTATAATATACTCTATCACCCACGTTAAACTCTTGTAAGTGTGCATTTTTATTTGCGTATTTCTTCTGTCTTTCTCTAGCCTTAATTATATTATTTCTTAAACGTACATGTGCTTTATGCATCTCTTGCAACCTTGTTTCTTGAAAATCTTCCCCCAGATATTTTCTCCTAGGCTTTAATAAATTATCAATTGGCAATATTGGTTCTCTTCCATGTACTAAGTAAAATGGTGAGAAACCTGTTCCTTCATTTTCGTGTGTACGTATCGCCGCTAATGCTATCCCCAAATAAAGATCCCAATCCATATCGTGTTCTTCTACATTTTTCGCTAGAATATTGTATAGTGTTCTGTGTTGTCTCTCATTTTTAGCATTAGAAGTTGGTCTGTAATATGAAGTCCTAATGTGTTTTATATTCCAATCTTTTAGCAATTTCTCAAACTTTTTATTTACAAATTCTTTCCCATTATCTGTAAGTATTATTTGTGGACCTAGTTCTTGTTCTGTTTTCATATCAAACTGTTCTAAATGTGGGTCTTCTGTTCTAGGTTCAGACTCTTGATCCGATGGTAAACTCTCAAATTCTTCCCTATTTATTATGGCAGAATCTAATATATTTACTTGCCAGTTTCGATCGTCTATGTCTGGTTCAATTTCATCTTCCGTGTTTCCTGATGACTGTGGGTACGGGATTCTAGACAAAAGATCGGCGCACGTATTATGTTTCCCTGACACATATTCAACCCTAGCATTGTACCCTTGTAAATTCAATGCCCAGGTTTGTATTTTCCTATTTTGTATTGGTGCTTCTAATATCGACTTTAATGGCATGTGGTCAGTTCTAATAATGAAATTGGCGTTATGTAAATAGTAATTTAATTTTTGAAGAGCGTAGTGTATAGCATATGCTTCTTTCTCAATAATCGGCCATTTCTTTTGAGTCTTGCTGAGTTTATGAGACAAGAAATAGATTGGTCTTTCATTTTTAACCCCTGGTATTCCAGATTCTTCTCCTTCATATGGTTGAACCAAACATGCTCCTATTGCGTTGTCTGAAGCATCTGTGTATAATATTAGCTGTTTATTCAAGTCTGGATGTGTCAATAATGGTACCACTGTTAAGCTATCTTTTAAAAGTTCGAACGCTTTTTGACACTCATCATCCCACTTAAACCTAGCGTATTTTCCCGTTAAATTCGTAATAGGTATTGCTATCCTTGAAAAGGCTGGTACAAACCGTCTATAATACGCACACGTTCCTATAAAAGCACGCACTTCCTTAACATTAGTGGGAGGAGGTAACTCTTTAATAACTTTTATCTTTTCCTGATCTGGTTTAATACCTTCCCTATTTATTATATAACCTAAATATTTTGTTTCTGTCTTAAAAAACTGGCACTTACTAAGCTTTAATTTAACTTCATGCTTTCTTAATCTGTCAAATACTAGTCTAACATGTTTCAAATGATTGTCTACATCTCCTTTCGTAAAAATCAATACGTCATCAATATATGCCAGGGCAAAACTTTGCATACCGTCTAGCACTTCATTTATTAAGAACATATAGTGAGATGGTGCATTTTTGAGACCGAATGGCATACGTAAGAATTCGTAAGAACCCATATGAGTACAAAAGGCACTTTTCCTTTGCGCGTCCTTCGACATCGGAATGCACCAAAATCCTGCCCTTGCATCCAGCGTTGTGAAATATGTAGAGCCATTAAGTAACCCCAAAATATCATCAATCACCGGCAATGGGTACGCTACATTCTTAGTAATTTTATTTAACGCCCTATAGTCACAGCAGAACCTGTTCGAACCATCAGATTTGGCTACTATGACGACCGGAGATGACCATTCTGATTTTGACCTTGTTATTATGCCTGCTTTCAACATATCTTCTATTGCCTTTTCTACGACTTCTCTATTTCTTAATGGAGTTCTGTATGGTTTTAAACTAATTGGTGGATGATCTCCCGTGTCTATTTCCATCGTAACTGTTTGTGTCTTACCCAATTCTAAATCATTTATCGCAAACACATCTTGATTTTGCTTTATAAGTTTTTCTAACACTTCCTTATTTTCTGGCGAAGTTTTTAATTGTGCTAACAATTCTTTTTCTCTTGTTACTTTGTCTAGTGAATGTATTTGTGCTGTATTTCTTCTATATGGATGGATCAATTCATCCATTCTTACGTTCCCTTTTCTTCTGCATCCGCGTCTATTATTAATTCTTTCACTCGAGGTTTCTGAATAACTTATACCTGCCATATTTACTCTATCTGTTGCCAATATGTCACTAACGTTATGTTCTAGCTTGGCTATTACACATCCTCTGTATAATTTAATTTCTCTACCTGTGTTATTTATAACCATTACTGGAAATGTTAAACTTTTATCTAATTCTATTATTCCATCCGGAACTTCTAAACCTGGCTCATCAATTATTTCATTTTGCAATTCCGTGATTCTGACTATGTTTCCTGCTACATAATACGGGTTTCTCTTCAGTCTTGCTTGTATTAAATTAACTGACTGTGGTTTTAAATTCATGGTCGTTTTAACTCTAACTAGTGTCGACACATGCATATCTTCTTCTAGATCTACGTAAACGTCTTGGAATTTTAATTTATGCAAATCAAATAAAAGTCTCACCCCATTTTTCAATAAAAAATCTCGTCCCAATATCATATTTCTATTTAATTCTTTAACCACATGAAACATATGCCTGACATTTATCCCTCCTAATTTCAAATTTATCATCGTTTGTCCTATCACTTCTAACTTTTGTCCCGTTACCGAATGAAGATTCTCCTGAATTCTAAATATTTTACAATTTTTTAACATTCGATATAAAAATGCTTCTTTAATCACGCTAACTTGTGCTCCTGAATCCACTAATGTTCTAACTTTATATTTTCCTATCTGTACTATACATGAGCTAGGATCTACCATATTTAATGACAATTGTTTTACCTCGTCTTGTTTTTTATTTCTAAATGTTCTATTATACTCATCCTTTGGGTTTTTAATATATTGATGCCCTTTTTGGATCTTACTATCTTCCCTTCTACTGCCGACCCTATTCAGTAAGCGGGATGCCCATTTTCCTGATTTCCTGACCTTCTAAAATTTCTCTGTATTTCTCCAGAATTCCAATTTACTGGTCTGCCATTTGCAATTCTATTCTGTATACTCGACTGAACACCTCTACTATTTTGCGTATTCGATGGGCCACTTCTGTTACCACAAAAGCGAAAAATGTGCCCCCGTTTATGACACCCCCAACAAACCACATTCGAGTTATTTGTGTTTCCTTCCATGTTTCTTATAGTATTTCTCACTTGTCCTCTTCTATCTTGATTATATACGTTCTCGTTTCTTTGTACCATCTGTATTTCTCCTCGTCTTCCTCTCCATCCATGTCTATACTGTCCTATTTCCATAGGTTCTTCAATTCTATCTTCTGAACTACTACCTAACTCTCGTCCTACTCTTAACCTAAACCTCCTCCTCAAGCTTTCCTCTTGTATAGCGATATCTACCGCTTGTGACAATCTTGCAGGATTCTCTCTTAATAATTTAAATTTCAATCCATCTGACCTAATCCCATCAACAAAAATCCCTACTAACATCCGTTCTACCTCTTCAGCTCGTACATTCTGTCCTAAAAATGACTCTTCCGCCAAATTGATTAACCTGTCACTATATAACTGGACACTTTCTGTGCTGCTTTGTCTAGTCTGTCGCAATACTGAGAATGCGTGTTGTGGATCAGTAATTTCAGCATATTTTCTTGCGAGATCATCTTTAAATTCTTCCCAGGTTTCACCTCCTGCTGCTTCTAATTTTCTTCTTATATGGTCAGAAACTGGACTTGTACTTGTTCTGTATGCCAAATTCTTTTTCTCCCTATCTGTAGCGTTTATTAAATATGCATGTTTCTCAATAGAAATGATCCATTTCTTAAACTGATTTGCTTGACCACTAAATCTTTCAACATCACTGTTTACATTTTGTTGTCTTAACACTGCATCCAACCTTGATATTACCCCGCCAACTCCAGTCAGTACCTGTGAAAAATCTTGGGATTCCATCCTAAAATCTATAATTATCAAGCAATATACAAATATTTCAAACAATGTTAATTTCAAATTCAGCAACAATACAAAATCTGTTAATTACTCTAATATTATCTAATTAACTTAATTAAAGCCTCCAATCGAAGATCCTGACGAAGAATATTCCTGTTTCAATCCTGAATTTTGATAAAAGAATTTAAATGAGCTACTGATTCAGAATTACCTACACCACATTAACAAAGGACTCTAATCAAGCTCGTTGAAATGAGCAGAACAAAGAAGAGCCTCTGGATTTCTTTCCATAATAATTTAATCGAAGTCGAAGTCAGTTCTCTCCAATTAATTCCTGACGAAAATTATGCTCGATACCAGGCTCGCAACAAGACTGCTTGTTTACTTGCTCGATTAACTGTAGATTCCCTTCAAGTAAGGTCACCTTCACGCAAACGATAACTGCTCACACGACTTCAGCAACAAAAAACTCAGTTTCCAACAGCCATCTGGGTTTTTCATATATAAATTTCAGCGCAAACGTAATCCAGTCAACAACAATTTGATTTAAAGCTGACGCTATCCAATCTCTTATTTTCATGTGGGACTCTCGCCATGGTCAGTTTAAAGTGCTTTATCTTATAAGTTGAGACAAATTTTATCAATGCCTTCTAAATGTGAAGTGACTGTAGAAAGTATTGCAGATCTTGATTTCATAATTATGAAACTTGCACCATAACCTTGACTTCACCTTCAACAGTCCCACGGGTTAAACTTCATAATTTGTACTGATTTTTGATGCAGAACGGCATTACTTGATCAATTTTTCAATTAGCGTTGGTCAATTCTCCAGTTAATTTATAGGATTAAATATGTAATAACATCAGTCTTTCAAAAAAATAAGTTTATCAATCAAACCTTTTTGAGCGCTGTGCTTGAAAATGGAACTCCTTGTTAAACAGGTATACAATAACTATCAACAGGCGGCTTTCATCTGTTTCGTTTCTCAATATTTACAAACTTCCTTCTCCAGACGCCCAGACACAACAATTTTCTATAGCGGATGACTCTCTCCACGACTTCCCATGTTTCAGACTTTCACGGCACCAAATCAACCTGCTGTCAGTGTGTGGACAAGACAGGTTAAGCACGTGATCGTATAGACCCAAGTCTCCGCGTTGTTTTAAACATACTTTATTTGCCGAATAGTTATACTACAGCATACATGATGGTAAACTCCCTGCCCGGTGTTGACATGTCTTCTCGCTGGCCCCAAGTGACGTGTGTGTTCTCCTAGATACACTTCTTCATTCGTGCACACACGTTCACTATGGTTTTCCCCCTAGTCAAGGAATGCGCAGCATTCCTTAACTCTTTACTCCTAACCTAATTCCCTCACTGTTACAATATCCTTGACCGGACCCGGAAACAAACCCCGGATCACTGGCGTGTGAAGCGGTTGTGTAAACACTAGACCACACGGCACACGCTGGACAAGGCCAAATTATCACAAGAGAATATTACAACGTCACCCATCATAGGCCTTAGCTCAAGATGTGCCCGATCGCCGCGAATGACGTCCGTCAATCGATGTGGACCCGAACGATCAGGTCTTCTCACAGGCAATACACAACAGGCTGCCTAAAGTCCAGCGAGCAATAATCAAATTGATTTATTTGGTTGTTTCGGGATTTGAGATTTAAATATTGAGCACAACCCACTACTGGCAACGCTGGTCGTATTCTGCTATGAACCTAAGGCCTATCCACGTCTTCTCACAGGCAATACACATCAGGCTGCCTAAAGTCCAGCGAGCAATAATCAGATTGATTTATTTGGTTGTTTCGGGATTTGAGATTTAAATAATGAGCACAACCCATTACTGGCAACGCTGGTCGTATTCTGCTATGAACCTAAGGCCTATCCACGTGAATGTGGAAGCACTAGATTCGAGTTTCGCCCTCGTTTGAGCTTGTCAGAAGTGCATATCCTTGACCGGACCCGGAAACAGACCCCGGATCACTGGCGCGTGAAGCGGGTGTGTAAACACTAGACCACACGGCACACGCTGGACACGGCCAAATTATCACAACAGAATATTACAACCTCACTCATCATAGGCCGTAGCACATGGTTTGCCCGATCACCGCGACTGACGTCCGTCAATCGATGTGGACCCGAACGATCAGGTCCTCTCACAGGCAAGACACACCAGGCCGCCTAAAGTCCAGCGAGCAATAATCGAATTGATTTATATGGTTGTTTCGGGATTTAAGATTTAAATATTGAGCACAACCCACTACTGGCAACGCTTGTAGTATTCTGGTACGAACCTAAGGCCTATCCACGTCAATGTGGAAGCACTAGACTCGAGTTTCGCTCTCGTTTGAGCTCGTCAGTAGTTCATATCCTACTTTAAATTCTAGAAAAATTGCTGCTAGAATGCTTGGCGATAAAAAGTGTGTAACAAAATGTGATCAGATTCCTTTGTCGAATAATACTATGGCCAGTTGAGTTGAAGAATTAGCCACCGTTGTTCATCGTCAAGGAGCACACATATCAAAAATTGTAAATGTTTCTTTCATTGGCAGTGGATGAATCCACTAACATTTCTGACACAGCCCAGGTCGCAGTTTTTGTTCGAGTAATAAAAGATAATTTTGAAGTCATTGAAGAACTTCGAGGACTTGAATCAATGCCTGCAACTACCAAAGGGACTGATCTGTTTGAAACTCTGAAGTTGTGTGTAGAGAAAAACAACGTAGAATGGACCAAACTGGACAGTGCATGCACCGACGGTGCTTCGGATTTGACGGATACATATTCTGGATGTCTAGAATTATTGGAACAGTTTCTTGTCAACACTATATTAAAATATCATTGTATCATTCACCAAGAAGCTATG
Organism: Cepaea hortensis; assembly: GCA_963921405.1. Classification (NCBI taxonomy): domain Eukaryota; kingdom Metazoa; phylum Mollusca; class Gastropoda; order Stylommatophora; family Helicidae; genus Cepaea; species Cepaea hortensis. The sequence continues at coordinate 120,325,534 of OY992876.1, read as the reverse complement.
TGTGGAACAACTTTAAATCTGAAATATGTCATGGAAGTTGTTCTGAGATGTGTGAACACAATTCGAAGTAAGGCGCGGAACATACGTTAGTTCAGATAGTTTATATCAGACCTGAATGAGGAATATGGCGAGCTACTGTTACAATGTGATGTCAGAAGGCTATTTAAAGGGAAAGTTCTGTCATGTTTCTGGGCACTGAACAATAGTGTCTATCTGTTTCTGTCTGAAATAAATGAATTGCCTATAGAACGGGAATGTCTGCTGACCGGTGACTGGCTTAATGACTTGACATTTTTGGTGGAAATGCGAGGATCCAGGGAGAAAAAAAAAACTATTCACAAATTTGTGCGATGACATTTCTTCATTTAAAATGAGTCTACTACTGTTTATCGGACAGCTGACTAAAGGGACTTAAGAGGTGTTTCCAACTTGTGGTGTTAAAGAAATTTGACTTGTTAGAGTACAAAGTAAAAGTTGAAAGTTTTCTGGATATCTTTCAGTCGAGATTTCAAGAGTTAACAATAGAGGAGGATAATGTTTCCCTATTCCTAAATCCGTTCGTATTTCCTATTGCCAAGCTCTGTCAATTACAGCAAAACCTTCAGCACGAAGTAATTGATTTGAAATGCAATTCTGCACTGAGATGTAAATTTCTGGAGCTGCCTGCTTCACCTTCAGCTGATCATATGATTTCATTCTGGCGACTATTGCCTGCCGAACAATTTGAACACTTGCGGCCATTCGCCCATAGATACATTTGTCGTTTTGGTTCGACTTACAGATGCGAGCAGTCATTTTCAACAATGAACGTTATAAAAAAACAAGCAACGGTCCAGACTCACCGACAGTAACCTAGCTGCGTTTATGATTTTGGGCACGACAGATTTATGCCCAGACATTGATAAACTGTAATCTGAACTTAAGTAGCTGGCTATGAAGAACAGTTACAATTGTAATTTAATTACATTAATAGCGACTTTCGAAACTGATTAAAAATATATTGTTAAATGAAATTTTGATTGTAAACCAAAAAATGACCGCAGTGTAGTACGACACTGACTGACTTTAAAGTTGTTGAATTTTGTTGACCAATGTTAAGAAAGGTAAGAATGATATTGCACGACTTTTATAATTGTATAACGTTGTGGCCCGCTTAACTACCGAATATAGTAGATATGGCCCTCTGCTTGAGAAGCTTGGGAACCACTGGGATACAGCATACATGGTCTGCCATTCTTATATGGCAGGTACATGGTGCTGCAGTCCAAGATGTACTTAAGGATTGCAGCAGACAAGGAGCATCGTCTGAATGAAGCTTTAAATGAAGCCATAAATCCTTGGTTAATGTAATCAAAGACAGAACCACCTTTCATTACAAAGACAAGAAACAGCCAGAGTAATCTCCACATTCTCGTCTGCAAGCACCAGAAATTCATACCAGATTGATAGGTGGAACAGACTAAATGGCCTCGGAATCCTGAGTGTCGGCCAGATCCTCTGGTCACTCCTTGCAGCATCATTCACCCCAGGCTGCCATGACCTAACTTCTTCTGCACTATACACCAAAGGACCATCTGCCTTATCGTGCACCAATACACAACCAAGCGGTACAGACCCAGCCATTCTGTCCGTGTGCTCGTTTCCCAACATACCAGCACGTAGGCCATACAGAGAGAGGAAATTTGCTCCACAGGAGCATCCCTATGAGACAGACTCTGGGGGACCAGTGAAGACCTCAGCCAAACCAGCCTTTTTGTGACCCATGCCAGAATAGATTCATAGCAAACGTTGAGTGCTGAAGTAGAAGAACTGCACTGTGGAAAGCATTATCATATCTTAAGACTTGTTTTTGAGGCCTTTCCTTTATGAGTTCAGCACCTCTGAAGTTGTAGTGGGTTCGCCTGATGGCAAGGGACACTGTTAATAGGGAAAGCTAATCCACACGCAAAATGCAGTCCGGTACTACTAGAAGTAATGTGCATGGACTATGCTTAAGCGAGCGAATGCAAACCAAAAACAATGAGTTTAGCATATTGTCTTCACTGTCTTCCTGCCTGCTCTGTGGGCTATAGAAAACAGAGGACAGAAAAAGTCTTGTGAAGGTAACTAACTCTAAATGCGGACCAGATATCCACACATATCAGCACTGGGTTGAGTTGAATCAAGAACTGACATCATTGCACTCATAGCATTCTCATAAGGACTCAGTCCTCATCTTCAACAGCCAGCAAAGAGTTCCAATACTAATGGTGCTCTTTGTAATCGGATTATCTGTCCGTCTTGCTTTACCACTGAATGACGACAGTCGACCAGATCCTCTGACCGCCCCTTGCTGCTGCATTAGCTCTAGACCAGAGGTTCCCAAACCACGGCCCGCGGGCCACTTGTGGCCCGCCAGCTGTCAGAAAGTGTCACACGAGGCCTCGTTATTTAATAAAATATATTTTAATAATTTCAAAAATGCACCTGGAGCGCACCGTTAGCGTGCGATAATTTACTCTGCTCGTGGTTGTTATGCTCAGATATTATCGAATGCGCCTGTTCAGTTCGCAACGAAACGTTATGACACTGACTGCCTTTAAAGGTTTATAATTTTGTTCACGAAAGTTAAGAAAGGTAAGAATGATATTGCACGACTTATATATTTTATAACGTTGTGGCCCGCTTAACTACCGAAAATAGTAGATATGGCCCTCTGCTGGAAAAGCTTGGGAATCACTGCTCTAGACCATGTCAGTCTATCTGTTCTTCTACATTAATCACATCACTGGGATAATCCTGCAGGGGACCCCTGGTCAATCTGACATACCTGGTAGAGCAGTGGTTCTCAACCTTTTTTGGCCCGTGCCCCCCTTCACCATATTTTCAGAACGTCATTCCCCCCCCCCTTCCTATAAAAAATTTGGCCCGTGCCCCCCTTCACCGTATTTTCAGAGCGTCATCCCCCCTTTCATATTTCATATCTAAATATCCCCCCACCCCTACACAGTATACGTAAAAATGGAAGGTAAATTTAACAGCATATAATAAAACAAGTCTAGACATCCACATAGATCATGATTTGTGGGTCTACTTACTTTATAAAATGAATTTTAGAAGGATGAGACGTACATAACTGTAAAGTATGAAGGGAAAAACAATATCATGTAATCCGTTCTTGTATTAACGCGATCTTGAAATGGTCTTCATTACCCCCCTGGAAACTCCAAAATTCCCCCTGGGGGGGGGGGGGGAAATTCCCCACCGGTTTAGAATCACTGTGGTAGAGAGAGTCTCTAGACCATGACAGTTTATCTGTTCTTCTATATTAATCACAGCACTGGGATAATCCTGCAATGGACCGTCTCCTCCTCCTCCTCCTCCTCCTCCTCCTCCTCCTCCTCCTCCTCCTTCTCCTCTTCTTCTTCTTCTTCTTCTTCTTCTTCTTCTTCTTCTTCTTCTTCTTCTTCTTCTTCTTCTTCTTCTTCTTCTTCTTCTTCTTCTTCTTCTTCTTCTTCTTCTTCTTCTTCTTCTTCTATTTCTTCTTCTTCTTCTTCTTCTTCTTCTTCTTCTTCTTCTTCTTCTTCTTCTTCTTCTGCGTTCATCCGGAGTGTTTTTTCAGATGTATTTGCGGTGTATTGCTATGCACCCTTGGGCCTAGACCCTTAGGCCAACGCATCCGACTTTTGCGTGCGTTTTTGACCAGGTTAGCATTCCTGGGGGACTCTCACTTTTGTGATGCCGTCCACATCCCAGCTGGTCAAGTTAGAACGGTCGTTACTTCACGATCAGCCCTCAATGGAAGGCAGTGACAGTCCATGGGCATTAGCCGCCATCCAAGGGAGGCTTCCATAGTTGCAGAGCCGGCACATAGTGCTCTGGTGCTGGGTTCACCGAGGGGATCGCCACGTCCTACTCACGGCTGCTTTAATTCCTCACTTCAATATGTTGGGCATTTCGTTCGCTACGGGCCGCTCCCCTCACAAACCAGGCCGGTCTGCAGACAGTATCCACTCAGCGAGCTTTCGATTCGGACGTGCTGTTCGTTATGCCCGGCGGAAGACATATATAGTCAGAGCTGTTCAGGGCACGATGGACATTCGGAAAACTAGCTATTCAGAGCTACTCCGGGCACGCAAGACATTTCACTCGGACGTTTTTGCGTTGTGCCAGTTTTAATTTGCCACCCTTAGGCCTGCACATCCGACCTCGGCGGGCGTGTTTGATTAGGTTAACGGCCATAGAGGTTTCGAGAGACATTGTTTGTGGTGTCGCTCACATCTCACTGGTCAAGGTAGAACGGTCAAAGACATCACGGTCAACCCTCAAGGGAAGGCAGGGGCAGACAATGGGCATTCCCCGCTATCCAAGGAGGATTTCATAATTGCAGAGCCGGCACATAGTGCTCTGAGATTGGGCTCACACGAGGAATCGCCACATCCTGTTCATGGCTGCTTTAATTCCTCACTTCCATGTATTGGGCATTTCGTTTTGCCACTGGTCGCTCCCCACACAAACCAGGGACAGACAGTCTGCGGACGACATCCACTAATCAAGCTTCCGCTTCGGACTTGCACGTGATGGATTCGCTAGCCAAGCTTTCCATTTCGTGTTTTTGAGACGCTTTTCCATCTTTGACTACGCTCACTCTATGAGTATAGATACAGACTTTCATCTTAACCACTTCGTGCGACTGGACCGCTTTACCACCTTAAGTATCGCTCACGAGGTAGGCTACATATGCTGCCGGCTCAGCACACTACCTCCATGCATCAGAGAGCGAGTGACACACAGGCTCTCTCAACCGGGGATCCTTCATATTCCTTAGCTGGGAGCCTTCGAACAGGTATCTGAACTAAGCATGTAGCGTGCTCAGCATCTCACCTCCATTTTGCAGTAGGTGAGTATCAGCCCGGCATTCACATCCGAGGGTTTATAGATTAGAGGTGTTCAGCTATATCCCTCAGCTGAGAGCCTTAGAGTATGTGTCCGGACCAAGAATTTCTGCCTTCGTGCGCCTGATTTGAACTTTTGACTGCTATCCGCAGTCTACCTGCAGAGCAGCAGGTTGTGTCTCTCTTGGTCTGGTCCCTAACCCAAGTCCTGTCCGACACATAGTTGTGCTTTCCGTCGGCTTAGCTCTTGGGGTCATTGGACACGCAGCCCCCCCCCCCCCCCCCACCGCGGCAAGTTGGAGACATATCGGGGAGGGGGAGGGGGGGGGTCTGCAATGGACCCCTCGTCATTCTGACATACCTGGTAGAGTCTCCATGGCGAAGTAGTTAAGCCATCTGCTTCGCGCTCTGAAGGTCGCAGGTTCGTTACCCGGACTGCATCATTCAGACCACAAGTGCAGTTTTCCCAGAGAATCATCGATGGAGATACAGAGATTGTACTTTGTGCTATGCTTTCGACAAGCTGCTTGTGGTTCTTGTGTGGCTTGTGGAGAGACCGAGCCAGATGGGGTAGACCCTCTCAACTTTAGTACATACGATATGACTGAGATACTGTATGACAGTAGACAGCACTGCCTGCTTTCTGTTAGCGCCGAATGTTAGGCGGCGCTTACCAAACCCGACACCTCCCCCCCTCCTCCCCCCCCCCCCATTGTGACAACGGCTTTGGATGGAGGAGTGCAATTGGGACGGTACAAGCCTTACCCTAATGCGAGGAAATGCAATAAAGACTAAATGTCATGGCAGGGCAGACCAGGCCCTAAGCTTTGGTCGGCAGCTGATCTAGGATGGAAGCTCCGACAGGCGGACAGTTAGAGTATTGCTTTGCTGATCGGGCAGTTTCTGCAGCTTGTCTTATTCCAGACGTATTGGTATTACCTTTCCTCTGGAGTAAACTAGATAGGCCGAGAGAGGGATCATGCTGCATGGGCAACACATGATCTCTTAATTCAGCCCAGGCTTTGTGTTATGGAGAGTAAAACTCCATTTTACAAAGTATCGACTGTCAAGACGGCAAGGTGCCAGTCAGTCAGTCAATGACAAGGGAGACAGATTATCAAAGAAAGGGTCTAGATAAGAACAGCAGACCGCCTTACGTTGTTATCGTTTTTTGTTAATGAAAATGTATGGTTGCCGGTCGTTCAGTAAGCAATGGCAAACTACTGAACGTAAACTTACCCAGGAATCACGAACAGCCCCCAAAAAAAAAAAAAAAAACGCTGGGGTTTACAGCTACGTCCTGTAAAGGATATGCAACTAACATGATGATCATTTCATTGTTTTTAGTTGGCTATGTTTTCTTGTTGGAACAACAGTGAATAGTGGTTAGTTTGCTTATCAAGACATTGCTCCTGGTTCACTTCCCAACAGAGACAGGGTCTCTTACCCCCCCCCCCCCCACCCTCTCGAACCAGTGCGTCTCTAGGGTCGACCCAGCTTAATTAAAATATGCACGGAACAAGTTTCATAATTTTCTAGGGATTATTTTGAAAGGAAATGTGTCGAGTAACGAAACTGGCCACCTTACCTCATTATGCCGTGGCCTAAAATAAGTGAAACCCTTCGAAATATGACCGCACGCGCTTATCGGCATGGCGCATGATGATGATGATAATGACGTCTTCACACCAAGGGCAGTATCTGCTTTGGAACCACCTTTACCATTACCTGTTATGTATCCTTTCGTATCTAATTCTTCTTCTTTCCTTTTATGAGTACAGATCAATACCAGTAAGTTTATTTCACGTCATATCCCAAGTACTTAATGAACTTTGAAACACGAAAGGCGCCAACCCCATTGACGGACAAGAACAGACGAAAACAGCAACAAACAATTCAAAATAAAACTCTCAAATCCACAAAACGGCACGAAGAAAGCATCCATTCAAAGACGGCCACCTAAAACGGGAAACTCACTTGCTAGGCGGAAGTCGTCGGAGATTCATATCTGAAACTGTAGAAGATCTCAGGGCTACTCCAGCTGGTGGTCGACGACGAGACTGCACGGCGCACAGTCTGGAGTGATAACACATCGGAGCAGAAATAAGGTCAGAGTTGGACTTCATTTAACAGCCACTGTTTGAATAATCTTACCAGGTTAGTTGATAAGTTGATATGGTTAAAATGTCAATGAACCGTTGGGAATGGGTGAGCTATTCGTGGCGTTTCTATAGTCTATACTAATTACTATTGCATAATTTAGAGTGTTGGCTTCAACATATTCCTGACCGTGACTAATTTGGTGACGAAAGATAATAAATCGTCAAATTCGACCTTCTATTTGGACAGAAGGACGGTATATCGCCATACTACGGTCATCGTGTTATTTGTTTTGTTTCGTGGTCTCATCTCAGCTCGTTCATATTGTACTTGCGGTGTCGAGGTGAAGTATAAATCTGTATAAACAGCGGGAGAGTGCCCGTTTATGGGCTTCATGTATCGAGATTCCCATGAATTCTACTACTCCATCTGTCCATCTTCTGCTTCCATTCGTGGTATCTTCCACAATTTCAAAGCTCAGTCAATAGAAATGTACATTATACTATTTGTTCCTGTGATTGTGTACAATTTTGAGTTAAAACCTACATTTTGTTTGGCATTAAATCAGTTAAGTAGTACAATACTCGCCCCACCGAGATGAATCCTCACGATTCCTTTGTACCAAATCCCTTACTCTATCCTTATTCTGGCAGTGCGACATATTTTAGTTTTCGCAGGGTTCAAGTGAGATAGAATACAGTGGTTTAGAGGAAAAGGGGGGGGGGGGGGGGAGGGTGTTATGATCAGACACCTTCAACACAAGTCTTTGAATTGATTCACTTATTAATTAATGAATAAGGTAAAGTAAGTGAGTGAATGACGGTCAGATGGACATATAATCATATTGCAACTGGTACAATTAGTATTGGGACTTTACGCTGACTGTTGAAGATGAGGACGGAGCGCATACGGGAACGCCTAAAGTGCTGTCGACCGACTGAATGAATGAATGAATGAATGAATGAATGAAATGAGATAGCACAAGACATAACAGGCTGAAAAACAACTTGTGTAATAAACTAAAGACAGGAGACACTGATGAACGTAACTGTGGAACTGGTAAAATGGCAGGCAGGAATGTCCAACATTTCAGAACAGAGAAAACTAATTTGGCCTACACGCGCTCATTGGAAAGATAAACTATATGGAGATACCAACAACTTCAAGTTGACTGCCACTTTGTGTGGATATATTCACGTTGACGTCTGAATGCGTAAGAAGAATAACAAGATAGTAAAGCGATTAAACTGTCTCATAAACGAGTATTATGTCTACTCTTCCTTCTCCTTCTTGTGCTCCTGAAACTCCTAATGAAATATAGGCCACGCAAGCCAAGACCTTATAGACCAGTTCCTGATTGGCTGAATATTGGCTGCATTTTCTTTTCTAGGGGTGAGATAGCCAATCCCAGACCAATCCTCTTTAATCGCCTCTTACGACATGCTCAGGATGTTTTTATGAGCGCCAAACAATACTATGTGTATTTATTTATGAACTGTCTTAGTGGCCTCAAAGGGTTCCCCAATTGATTTAATTGTGTAATTTTAGTGACGAACTGTTTTATTAGCATTCTGGCAGCGGCGTTACGCATGCATGCTTGTGCGTGATGATGGTTTGTCGGGACTGCTACCTGTTCCACTTTTTCCATGGGACAGTGAGGAACATTTTGTGAGATTTACTCTAGCACAGGAGCAGAGCATTATGAGGTGACCCTTTGCCGTGAAACTGGACAGCGACTAACTACTAACGTGCACAGTGAGACTATTCTTTCCTTCTCATTTGGGTCTCCAGTGTCACTCAGGCAATCACTCCTATGAAGACTAAGTGTCTTAGCCTCCTGTCACCTACAAGTGGTGAACTCAGTTACTCCCAAACGTGTGACCAAAGATCGGGTTTAAATCCCAAAGGTCTGTCACATGGGACAGCAAACGAGGGGATGGGAGATCAATACTTCACGCCAGGAAGAGAGCCGTTGCCAGCAACGTACGAGACTAGTTGACTGTACGGTCTGGCACACAGCGTGGGAAAGTTATTCAAAGAGACAGACACGCAATTGTCTTATGGATCCTGTCGCAGAATGATGAAGTCATTAAACTGTGGATCGTAGTAGGAGAAAACGTAGTTGTAGTAGTAATAGTAGTAGAAGTAGATGTTGTAGTAGTACTAGTAGAATAGTATTGTTGTAGTCGTAGTTGTAACAACAACTGTAGTATCTACAGCAGCAGCAGTAGAAGTAGTGGTAACAAATGTAGCAGTAGTAATAACGTTACTATT
>OY992876.1:120251286-120311286 GCA_963921405.1 Cepaea hortensis | reverse complement strand
TAACTAACTAACTAACTAACTAACTAACTAACTAACTAACTAACTAACTAACTAACTAACTAACTAACTAACTAACTAACTAACTAACTAACTAACTAACTAACTAACTAACTAACTAACTAACTAACTAACTAACTACCTACCTACCTACCTACCTACCTACCTACCTACCTACCTACCTACCTACCTACCTACCTACCTACCTACCTACCTACCTACCTACCTACCTACCTACCTACCTACCTACCTAACTAACTAACTAACTAACTAACTAACTAACTAACTAACTAACTAACTAATTAACTAACTAAGTTTTCCTCCTTAGCCCAAAACTCCACTCCCTGGAGTCTATCGTTCGGGCCAAGTTTCTCTAACTTGCCCACACTGAATTTTCCACTAGGCGAAGTTTTCCCTCACTTCGCCAAAACTCAACTCTCCTGGTTAAGTTTCCCTAACTTAACTGCCCCCCCCCCCCAATTCGCCTAGACGTCTGTCTTTATTCACACTCCCTTGGACCACCCGTGAAAATCTATTTCACCCTTGAACCCCATTACTAGTTCCCATCAAAATACCTTTCGGAGTTTTCCCTTTATTTAATCCTCTCTGTCCTATGGTGACTCAGACTGACATCTACGTGCTGTAACAATCTACTGTGTTTATGGCTCAACCATTGTCTTGGGATTTCTAATCAACCTCTCTGGCCACACATCCGCTTTCCTCTTATCTCCACACCTATAACTTTGATTGTAATTTTCAGATTCGTAACCCTTATATCCGCCATATCTTGGCGTTTAACACGCATGTTACATTACCCCCTCCTCAAAAGAAAACATAGTTTTCAAATGATGGGAGAGTAATGCTTCTCTAAATTTATGCAATACACCCCTCATACTCTTGTGAGCGTGAGAGTGAATGAGTGAGCATGAGAGTGAATGAGTGAGCGTGAGAGTGATTGAGTGAGCGTGAGAGTGAATGAGTGAGAGTGAATGAGTGAGCGTGAGAGTGAATCAGTGAGCGGGAGAGTGAATCAGTGAGCGGGAGAGTGAATGATTGAGCGTGAGAGTGAATGAGTGGGCGTGTGAGTAAATGAGTGAGCGTGAGAGTGAATGAGTGAGCGGCAGAGTGAATGAATGAGCGGGACAGTGAATGAGTGAGCGTGAGAGTGAATGAGTGAGTGTGAGAGTGAATGAGTGAGAGTGAATGAGTGAGCGGGAGAGTGAATGATTGAACGGGAGAGTGAATGAGTGAGCGGGAGAGTGAATGATTGAGCGGGAGAGTGAATGAGTGAGCGGGAGAGACAGAATGAGTGAGAGTGAATGAGTGAGCGGGAGAGTGAATGAGTGAGCGGGAGAGTGAATGAGTGAACGGGAGAGTGAATGAGTGAGCGGGAGAGTGAATGAGTGAATGAGTGAGAGTGTGTGTGTGAGTGAATGAGTGAGAGTGAGAGAGAGAGAGAGAGAGAGTGTGTGTGTGTGGTGTGTGTGTGTGTGTGGGACGCGCTGACATCACTACTTTTACGTCACATACTTTTTATGTACACATTTTTCTCCATGTTTAGCCTTGTTTATGTTTACAACATTCATTTCACAATGTTTATTTTTCTTCCTATGTAAATGTATAATGCTCTTGATGAACGAAAGATGAGTGATTGGAAGGGCCGAATGTAAGACGGGCCTGCGCGCCCAATTTGTGACCCTAATAAAGTTGATTTGATTTGATTTGATTTGATTTGTGCAATACATCCTCCCTACCCGTTTTGTACATGTCGATTCTTACACTAAATAATAGAGCCGGCAGCAGGGAGTAATTTAACCCATTACTTATGCATAGCAATACAAAAGCAACTTGTATATCTACTATTAACTTGATAGAGAATACATAACCTACAACTAGTACATTGTGATCATTAAAAGGAAGTCAACTGAAGCGAAAAGAACAAACAAACAAACAAAAATGTTGAGGTGCTACACCGCCCCTGTACTATTGTATGGCTGTAAAGCTTGGACAATGAGCAGTTTCACATTTCTCCACCAAGAATTCACATATTACTATATTGTAATTGTATGTGGTGGTCCTTGCGCTTGGTGGTTTCTGGATAACAAGTCTGCCATGGTATTGTTCTCTCCAATGAGTACCTTGACCGATGCATGCATATAACCCATAATAGTCAGGGCTTCACGTTACAAAGTTGAATATTCTGTCTCTGGTGGCGATTGTTTCTCGCTGACCTGTAGTACTGAATGCATGACAGGATTCTTCTCTTTTATCACACCATCTACCAATTTATGTTGATAATGCGTCTTCCACATGAGTACACTGCAAATCAAGATTAAGGAGAATTAAAATGGTATGACTAGAACATAGTTTTGTTATATTTTTGAGTGCATGCTCGCACTGCTGGGTATAAACCACTCTGTTGGGTCTGACCTTCTGCGTCAACATAGACAAAACTGATACAACGACTGACCAAAATTAATCTTTGACTATATTATAGAACTGCGTGATGTTTAACAGATTGTTCACATCTCTCATTATCGGAAACTAAATTATCGCCCCTTGCCAGGCAAAAGTTCATCAGGGAAACACAAACCACAGAGTACCGCTAAAAGTGCTTCAGCCAACGCTTTTATTGTACTATGTTTGACAGGTACGGATTCTGCCCATCTAATGTAACAATCCATAATGGTCATGATATACCTAAAACACCTGGTGGGTATCACTGACACTGGGTCAATGATGTCAACAGCACTCTTTTGAAATGGCCTGACTTTCATATCTATAGTTTGCACAGATGCCCAGGATCTTATGTATAGCTTGCTGTCTTTACTAAACCCTGGCCATTAAAACTGGGACACGACTCTATGCTGTGTCCGCATTATTCCCATGTGACCTGCAAATGAAATATCATGAGCTGTTCTCATAATCATTTCTCTATAAAACTGACAAAACTGATACGACTGACCAAAATCTATTTTTGACTGTATTATAGAACTGCGTGATGTTTAACACATTGTTCACATCTCTCATTATCGGAAACGTAAATTATCGCCCCTTGTCAGGCAAAAGTTCATTAGGGAAACACAAAACACAGAGTACCGCTAAAAGTCGCCGGCCAACGCTTTTATTGTACTATGTTTGATAGGTACGGGTTCTGGCCATCTAATGTAACAATCCATAATGGTCATGATATACCTAAAACACCTGGTGGATATGACTGACACTGGGTCAATGATGTCAACAGCACTCTTTTGAAATGGCATGACTTTTATATCTATAGTTTGCACAGATGCCCAGGATCTTATGTATAGCTTGCTGTCTTTACTAAACCCTGGCCATTAAAACTGGGACACGACTCTATGCTGTGTCCGCATTATTCCCATGTGACCTGCAAATGAAATATCATGAGCTGTTCTCATAATCAGTTCTCTATACGCTGAAGGCACTCCACTTTGCCTGCGTATGGATTTTCATCTGACAAATGGCAAGTGAGACTATTATTCTTCCCATCGAACCCCATTCTTTGGTTGCTTATCTTCTGAAGTACTATACACCTGAAAATATTTGTCAACAGTGATGTCTTGTTTTTGACAGTCACTAAACCTCTGTTTGATATCAATTTTCTTCTGATCAGTTGTGCTGTCGTTAGTCTCTGTCTGGTTGTCCACTTCAAGTGTTGTTTATTCCTCAGCTATTGTATTTAATCTATGTTATCTTCTGGTAACTACCGTGTTGCTTCTTACACAATATCTGTGGTACGAGTTATCAATTTCCCCGTCTGTACAAGCTTTGATTGTTGGTACATTTCCAATGATCAAGTCTGCGACTGCAGAGTCCAGGACACATGCTGTTACTCTGCCTGTGGTATATGGTGTTGTCACTGTGATCTCAGCTAATGGATACAATTCAACTGTCCAATTGAATGTTATACACTTGACCGTATTCCATGTGTAAGAATAGGGGTGTACAAGACTTTTTCTCACTCCAATGGTCGTACACTCTGAATCTCTCAGAGTTAATGCTGGACTATCATTGACAAACCCATGGTGCCGCTTCAGACTTCATCCAGTGTGCACTAATGACCCTGCCGGGAATGGATGACCACACATTAAGACAGGCTGACTGTCTTTGCCAAACAGAGGCTTGCATCCATCACAAAGGCTGCATTTGAGTACTCCGTATCCTCCATCGTACAGTGATACCGGATATGGCCCTTACCCCCACATTTGAAGCAAATAATATCCCTCCTCCTGTTATTTGTTGGCCCACTGGATGGCTGTACATTACAGTCTGCTGCTTTGTGCTGCCAACCGCCACATCGAAAACATCCCGAGTCAAAATTCCGATGTCTCTTAAAATTCCCCTGGTGGTATGGGCAACGTCCTCATTTGCTTAAATGGTTGCTCTGGTAACCATAATCTTAATGTCCTTGTTGCTCATACCTGTGTGCTGAGTCCACACTTTTTTTTAAATCTTTGTCTGATAACTGGAGTCTAGTCCTGTTTAGTGTAGGCCGCATAAACCATTTCTCATCATTTTGTCTGCCAATCGAACAATTAGGATGTGCTGCCATATAGTTTTGACCTAACTGGGACACTGTTTCAATGTCCTTTGACGTGCGTTCTTGAAAGAAAGTGACAAAGTCTGCATTAAATGACGATAGTACCATGTCTCGTAACATCAGGTCCACTAAACGATTGAAGTTTCCTCCTACATCTGCCAGCTCTAGCCAGTTATTAAAGAGATTCTTCAAAGTATTGACAAAGTCTGTAAAGGCCTGATTTTTCTCTGGCACAAATTATCTGAACTTAGGTCTGTATCCATTTTCAGTCAGATAGAACATCGTAAGCAGGCGTTGACGCAGAATCGTATAGTTATTTCTTTCTGCCTCTGGTAGGTTGAACACGGTATCAAGTCCCTTGCCCATAAGATATTAACTCAGTCGCATAGCGAATTCTGCTTCTGGGATTCCTAAAGTCTCTGCCACTGACTCGTATTTGTCCAGATATGCCAGAATATTATCCCTATCTGTAAAGTATGGCAGTTTTAGTAGCTGTGCAGAGTGAAAATGTCCTTTTCCTTCGTCGGTCTGTCCATTCGACACTAGCTCTAACTTCTTGAGGGCAATCTCCTTCTCCATCTCAAAATTATACTTTTGTTTTTCAATTTCCACAGCATTTGTTTGCTTTAAATTTTCAAGTTCTAGTTTCATTATAATAACTTGTGTCTCTTTCTCTTCATGTAGACGCTTGGCTTCAGCTATCTTCTTTCCATGTAGACCATTGGCTTCAGCTATCTTCTCTTCCTGTACACGTTTGGCTCCAGCTAACTTCTCTTCCTGTAGCCGTTTGGCGTTACGTTTACTCTGTCTCTGTTCTCACTCAAATTATTGTTCTTTTCTGAGTTTTGCTTCTGCAAACTCCTGCAATTCTCTACCACTTAGACCTAGTCGTTCACCAGCCTAAATATATTCCACTAACGTAGGCATATTTGTAATTGTGAACAAGTTGCTTGTCTATTAGACAACTGTAAATATAAAGACACTGCTGTTTGTCTTCTGTAACTTCACAAAGTAGTCAAACACTCACTCTGTAAGTAAATTATTAGTACTGATAATGGTCACTGTGTCCTCTAACTCTCTTGAATTTAATGTGACTTTGGGATACTGCCCGTAGTAGGATTATATTCTTCTATATACTTCCCTTTTCCCGTTGTGAGAAGGAAGGGGGGGGGTGAAGAAGTAATCTATACCAACTTGAGAATGTACCAATATAGTTGTAGAAAGTTCATGGAAAGAGTGTCACACACACACACACGCGCGCGCACACACACACATACACACACACACACGCACACGCACGCACGTACACACACACAACTGGATGATGAACAAGTGATGATGCCTTATTTGACGCAGGACGCACAGGCTGAAGACACGCAAACAGGTGATTGCAGAGAAATTAAATTAACATCACATTAACACCTGCCTGTGTAATACGAAACAGTGTGCATTAGACCACGAAAACTAGCTAAATAGAAGATGTTACTCAAGAATCACAGTAATACCATATATCCAAAGTAACCACACGTCATAATGAAATATAAAAACACGAAAAGAAGCAACCAAAATAAATGATAAAAAACATAGATTTGACGAGAAACAGCAGTGGAATATTTCTCTAGGCAAACCAATGCCAAAGAACCGAGCTAACCTGTTAGCTCATTCCTAGAAGAATATATTATGCACAAAGGGAATCACTTTTGCCTTGTCTTACGAATTCCGCGAAATATCGCAAATATAACCTAATTACTACGAATACGGGACCACATACGCATCAGTAGATCACGTAAAATAACAACGTAGAACAATGAATGGCAAACTAAACAAGCCGCCAGACACAACAGTGCAGTGCAACAACTAAAAAAAAAAAAGGAAAAAAACGTAGCTGTTTAGCAGAATTTGTATCCGAAACAAGGACTGATAGGATTGAATTGCATCAGATGGTGGAACATGCTTCTTGTGCTAAGGCACACACGTCAGTCATATATGATGTTTAGGTGTGACCACGATGCCAAATATTGAAGACAAACGAATGTTTTTCTGCGTGGTTGTTTTCTCCTTGAAGCGGTGGTAAGATTTCACGACAGCCGAAAAAGTTAATGATGAAGATGAATGTCAAACAGTTTCCCTCTGTTTGGCAGGGCAATTTGACAACCTCCCTTGTGGAGACGGCACTTGATTGATTGTTCTTTGGTTTGGCACCTGTTTTTAACGCATCTTGATTGTTTGTTGTTGACTGTTGCCAGGTGAATTAATGATGACGACAAACGAACGTTTACTTATCACTAACGAAAAAGCATAGACTCCTGTGTTCAATTTGCCTGAAACTCCTTCACAGCTATTCATCTGTTTACATCCGGTAACCCACCGTCTGAGTCAATCACGTCACGATGTAAACTTCGGCTGTGTAAAATCTTGACTCCGAAGGTCACCTCAGCTTCAGTACACCCCGGTACTCTAATCGTATTTCCTGGTTCACAGTAATATTAAGCGCTTTACCACTTTCTGTTTCCTCTCGTGAGGAATGCTACACGTCCAACAATCACACCGCCGATCTCCCTCCCTTGCTGTGTATTCGTGTATTATTCCTGCGCTGGACCGCTCTTGAACTGTCTCCGTTATCTGACACAAACTGCGTGTAGAGTCGTCTGCTAGCTACCCGATGGCCTTGAACTTGAAAAACAGACTTCTGGTTTTCACGCTTATGAAACTGATTCGTCGTGACGTTGTTTCAATTTGCTGGCCACTCGGTTTGTTGATGAATATTCTTACTTTGAGTAATCTGCAATCAAATCTTCCCATGACGGGTCCTCTGTAAATCAGACGTGCCCACAGAAACTAACTGATTGTACCGGATCCATTGTAAATCGGGAGCCCCCTGAAAATATTATCTGTCACAATGCTGCTGACAGATAGAATTAGCTATGGTTATGTCCAGAGGTATGTCTGTATGAATACTCTGCAGGAATACGTATGAACAGCTATTGGGCACTGGAGAACTCCGGTTATAGAGGCTTTATTATTGATGAATGTACGTGATGAACATATATCATTCCCAGGAACAATAATAGAACAGGTAATACACAACACTACCTTCGATCGGCCTTGTGACATAAATTGTCGCGTCGGACTCTTTCCCGTGTCCGAAAACAACTGAATGCCTGGTTAAGTTTACCTCCTTAGCCAAAAACTGCACTCCTTGGAGTCTATCGTTCGGGCCAAGTTTCTCTAACTTGCCCACACTGAATTTTCAACCAGGCGAAGTTTTCCCTCACTTCGCCAAAACTCGACTCTCCTAGCTGTTTCCCTAAATTAGTTCCAGAACTCAACTTCCCCCAATTCGCTCAGACTTCTGTCTTTATTCACACTCCCCGGGACCAACTGTGAAAATCTATTTCACACTTGAACCCCATTACTAGTTACTATCAAAATACCTTTCGGAGTTTTCCCTTTATTTAATCCCCTCTATAGCACGCCCCTCTCTGTCCCCTGGTGACTCAGACTGACATCTACGTGCTATAACAATCCACTGTGTTTGGGGCTCAACCATTGTCTTTGGATTTCTAATCAAACTCTCTGGCCCCACATCCGCTTTCCTCTTATCTCCACATCTTGTAATTTTCAGATTCTTAGTCCTTACATCCGCCCTATCATGGCGTTTAACAACCACGTTACAGCAGCAGCAGCAGCAGCAGCAGCAGCAGCAACAGCAGCAGTAGTAGTAGTAGTAGTAGTAGTAGTAGTAGTAGTAGTAGTAGTAGTAGTAGTAGTAGTAGTAGTAGTAGTAGTAGTAGCAGCAGCAGCAGCAGCAGTAGTAGTTACAGTAGGTAAAAGAACATAGAAGAAGAAGAAGAAGAAGAAGAAGAAGAAGAAGAAGAAGAAGAAGAAGAAGAAGAAAATCTTGTGCGCATCAACGGTGAAACCGTGCCAGGACTGTGACTTATATAGGCTTCTGTTCAGGAATACTGAGAGCACAGCGTGCATACTGCCTCTCAAAGGTTCACCTATTCCATTTCCAAATGTGCAGACATTTTTTACGCGTGGAACGTGTAAACAGGGCTCTCACATTTTTCACTCTTGTCTGAGATGCATAGATGACCGATCCGCCATCCACATGGTCCTATTCTTGTTTGTGAGCCTCCACACAGTGGACACCGTGAACCGAACCTATGCACTAGCCATCGGCGGAGGTCATCATCTCATAGCTTTTCCTATTATTCTTGTTACATCCGAATAAGGCTATCTACAGATGTGAAGTTTCAGTACCCATTTTCCACACCCCATTGGTCTGAGAACCCGGGGATGGAAAAGAGAGCTCTCACTGATAGATATTGCAAGCTCTTTACATGGCTCGGACGACTTGAATGTCAAATCCCCCGAACGTTAGAGTTAAGACTCAATCTTCAGAGATCTTCATAACGAACGGACCGACCGACCGACCGACCGACCGACCGACCGACCGACCGACCGACCGACCATCCACCAAGCCAGTCAGCCAGCCAACCAATCAACGTGAGAGAGAGAGAGAGAGAGAGAGAGAGAGAGAGAGAGAGAGAGAGAGAGAGAGAGAGAGCGAGAGAGCGAGAGAGCGAGAGACAGAGAAAGACAGAGAGAAAGAGAGAGAGTCATCATCATCATCAAGTGCCATGCCGGCTGGCGTAGGCGTTCATGACTTTCCACAGATCTCAGCTTTGGTTTTCTGGATCAACTCTGCTGATGCTATTCCTCCATGCCAATATCTCAGTTGATCCAGTATCATTTCTCTTGGTGTGCCTCTGACTCTCTTCCCCTCGATCTTTCCAGTTGTCAAGATGTTCTCCAGTGCCTCTCTTCTCATCACATGACCAAAGAAAGCGGTTTGTCTCTTTCTTATTGTTGTATATAGTGTTCCAGTTTCATTAACTTCTTTCTGGCAGTCGTTGTTGGACACTTTGGCAGTCCAAGGAATTCGCAACATTCGTCTCAGGAACCACATCTCTGTTGCTTCCGAGTTCTTCTAATTTGTTCATTTTCATTCCAAGATTCACTGCCATACAGCAATATAGATTATATATAGTGAAAAGAGAGAGAGAGAGAGAGAGAGAGGGAGAGAGAGAGAGAGAGATAGAGTGAGAGAGAGAGTGAGAGAAAGAGTGAGAAAGAGAGTGTGTGTGAGAGAGAGAGACAGCGAGAGAGAAACAGCGAGAGAGAGAGAGAGAGAGAGAGAGAGAGAGAGACAGAGAGAGACAGAGAGATAGAGAGTTAATGGGTGTATAGTTAGTTACATGCCTTCTAGGGGGTGTTGCAATATAAAAAAAAAACCAGCATAATTTGGTTATTTGTGATTTACTAGGCAATTTTAATAAATTATTGCCGCCCTCCGTGGCGAAGATGTTACGGACGCAGTTCGTAATCCCGTATAACCGCATTCGAAACACAGCTGCGGGCGATTTGGCAGCAGATCGTCTTGCGTTGGTTTGTTTACGAAATGGTATGGGCGTTGGTCGTTCAGAAAACAATGGCAAACTACTGAACGTAAACTTGCCAAGAGATCACAACAGAAAAAAAAATCGTCCTGTGAAGGTATGCAACTAACTTTAAAAAATAAATAAATAAATAAATGTCTCATTGCCTTCTGAACGGCCAACGTATCATACTTGGAAATCAACATAAACTCGTCTGCTTCTAACTGACCCGCAGCTGATTTCAAACCCTCAGTTCGGTTAGCCGGGTCATTATGAAACCGCGTTTCACTATCCCCAAACCCACAGTCGCACGGTGTATAGACATATGTTAAATAGATAACTAGACACTACTGCCAGCTTGTCTGATACGACTAACTTTGGCCACTGTCACAGATTCACTTGGGGCCTAGTCTAGCCAACATGCACCACGCGTTTGAACATTGCGAGCTCCATCGACAGGCTCCTCAACCCTCCGATTCTCTGGCCAGTGTCTGCTGGCCCTTGGTCTGTAAGGTCAGAAATTGTTTGTTGTTTTATTTTTGTTGCGTTCGCTCGCTTTAAACTCAAGCGTAGTTCATACACGTGCTACAACTTGTAGAGCACTGAAAAGATTTTAGCGTCGTAATTCGACTCGCTCGCTCCATCGAGCAGATCGAAATCAGATAGTGTAGAGGATGCCTCGTATTAAAAGTGCCGCGAAAAGACACGAGATGTATGCAGCCGGGAAGAAGAAGGCAGCAGGAAGCGAGGAAGGCCGCTGTGACATTTGATTCTGTGGCGACACACTGCAGCCCTACACCAGCGGAAGCCGTTCCCGTGACTGAATCAACGCAAACTGAAGCCAGCAGCAGCGGAGAAGTCCACAAAAACACTAAAAGAAGCAGCCAAGCAGCTTACCAAATACCTCCACAAGGAGGAAACCACAACAGAGGACTTCGCCGGCAAAATCCTGCTGAAACAAACCAGCACTGGGGAGGCTAAATTGTCGGCGCTGCCAACAGACAAGATACTGAGTCTGTTGCAGAACGAGCTAGCGAAATGCAGCGCCACCCAGCTGCGCAAGACATCTCATGGAATAGTGGTCTCCATCAACAAGAACTCTAAACCACCGCACTATTGCAGGCTATCGCACTGAACGAGAAAGCCGACATAAAAGTTTCCCCATGGCATCTTAGTGGAAGTCACCTGCCTCCGCATGATGATACGATGGGTCATCAAGCGAGTTAAGACCCATCACACCAACAACCAGATCAGGGAGATACTGTCGAGAGAGAACTCAACACTAAATATTACCAGTGCAGAGAGGATCATAGGGAAGAACAACATCCCCTCCACAGTCGTCATCATCACATCGGAGTGATCCCTCAAGTCATTGGGACAAGAAAGGGCAAGCACCAGAGCACTACATACCTAGAGTGCTGCAGTGCTCTAAGTGCTAGAAGTTCTGGCACACCTGTGCCACTTGTACTTGTGAGGAGAGGGTCTGCAAGTACTACTCCGGACCCCAACCATACAGTCAGTATCCTCAAGCAAAGGAAGATACGGACTTCAGGAGGCCTAACCCAAACAGAAAGAGTGCCAACTGTCTCGGCAGCCACGGCGCCAGGTACTTCGGCTGCCCCTGCTACCAAGACAGAAAAGAAGCGATGACGATTGTCATCAAAACTAATCTGCCTTATAAAGAGGCTAGGAGGCAGTACGAGGCGACCACTCGACTTACAAAAAGCGACAGAGCGCAATTGGAAGGCCAACTGAAGGTCCTGAGATCCAAGTTCAACAGCATGGAGGAGAAAAGAAACAAGACACAAGATACACAGATAACAGCCGTTCAGCGCATCCTGGACGAACTGAAGCAAGAAGATTGATCAGGATGTCGCTTGGGTGGCTGCAATAATAGCTGAGACAGAAGAAACTCTTAAATAGATTCAAGAAGAAAGAGAACAGTTAGAACTGCCCTTGACAAAGAACGAAACATCCTAACCAGTAAGCACAAAGTCCCAGACAGAAGAAGAAGCAACAGCAGAAGAAGACGAAGTAGAATAGGAGGAAGAAAACTAGAACGACAGTGACCAAGACCAAGACCAAGTGTGGAGGGAGGCCAGGAGAAGTTACTCTACGCAAAGATCGAGCTATCAACAAGAAAATAACTAACACAATTCAACCAATCAGAAGCCATAAAGCAGAAACAAGCAGCCCAATCTACACACGCAGAAGTTCAAGACACGCCATAAGGGTCCCAACTATAGCCAAACGATAAGTCGACGGTTGCACGGGGCCATTCTTCTCAAGAATTGGAATTGGAATTGTTGAATGTGGATTAGCTTTCCATATTAACAGTGTCCCTCGCCATCAGGCGAACCCACTCCGACTTCAGAGGTGCTTGTAATTTACGTCCCCACGTCAAGGACGAGAAGTCAACACTCTAGTCCAACTGTCCGGTGTAGGAGTTGAACCTCGGCATCAACACATCTCGGCATCAACACAAATCGGCATCAACACACCTCGGCATAAACTCACCGGTCATGTTTCGCCAGCTCACACGATCACCAGAGTCGTGGATCAGCTCAGTGTTCTTGTCCCGACCAAGTAGGGTGTGACAAAGCCATCCAGAATTAACGTATCTGCCTTCCCTAATTATTTCCCCCTCAATCTAGTCAGTTGTCACCAAGTTCTCTAGTTTATTTCTTTTCATAACATGCCCAAGAAATCTTGACTGTCTGCGTCTAATTTCTCTAATCCAGGGGTGGGCAAACTACGGCCTGCGGGCCGCATGCGGCCCGCCAGCTGATTTTATGCGGCCCGCGAGGGCATGTAGAAATAAAAATTCTTACTTCGTTTTCAAGTTATTTTGTTGGATTTTACAGAATTTCATGTACCGTTATGATTCTTTTAATATTTTTAATAAAATTTCTGTCTAATTATCTATTTTTGTAAACAGTCCTTGACCTTCCTAATGTAATACTTCTTCTTCTTCTTTCGCTCGCCTTAAATATGTCTATAACTGCAATTTTGACTCTTGTATGAATTTAACTGTCCTTTTTAGTTTACTCAGCAGTCCATAGAGTTTATCTTGCATTGTCGTCTCTCTAGGCCAGAAGGTTTGCCTAGACATGTTGTAATTTGGGCAGTTTTTGAGTATGTGCTCTGCTGTCTGCGACGCCAATCCACATGTGCACATGGCTGATTCACCAATCTTAAATCTTGTATACATGTGGTTGCGTAATCTATTGTGTCCTGTTCTAAGGCGCAGAATAATGACTTGTTCTGGTCTGTCCATAACGTGGTAGTCGTCTTGAGCAGGTTTTGGTAGCCTTCTGACTGATTTGATCATTCTTTTCTTTTGGTGGTATGTAACGGACACATCAGGCTGTTATTCTTTTGTTCCTTCCTTAGCCAATCGATCAGTTCTGTCGTTTCCGGGTACTCCACAGTGGGATGATATCCACTGTATGGTGACCTTATGCTGAGTGCACAGTTAAGAAAGTAATGTCCTTACTACTGGCAATTTCACAGACATAATTTCGTTTTCGTTGAGGTGAGTTTCTTGCAAGCAACATACGCTTACCTTTTCTTGGTGCAAGATGTTTTCTAGTTCTATTTTGGTGTTGCTGACTCCCTCCGCATTCCAGTGCATTAGTTTTAGTCTTTGTTTGGTATGACCAGATGCTGTATTCTCAGGTCCCCTGGCTCCATAGCGGTGGTTAGACCCTTTCGAGGCATAGGGCCTGGCACTGCACCTACCTGGGAGTCCAAAGCAGGGCGAGCACCATAACATTTAGCTATAGTCGACATATTTCATTACGCGTGATTGCGTGGCATCCAGATTTCTGTGGTGCGCCTCCTGGCTGGTTGCCTCCGTCTTCGTCACCTTTCCTTTGCTAGAGCAGACTGTGATCTTACTCGAGTTTAGGTGTGTAGGCACGCACACACATGTCTGCGCATGCATGTACGTGCATACACATCTAGAGCGTTCTGGTTATTTCTCGGTGCCAGTGACTCACCGCCCCCCCCCCCTCTCCCTTCTCCTGTTAGTTAAAACAGTTCCGCCACGAGAAGGCTAGGAGTTGGACTTTTGCTGCATAGCTGATGAATGCACAAGCCATTGGGGTATTTATGCAAGGTTGGGCGCTCCCCCCAACCCAGAGCCGGCTACATACATCACCATTTGGAACGATGTAATGCTAGAATGCGAATTTATCGATTTTCATATAGAGAAATATTTATCGACATGTAACAATTTAATAAGGATGATTTTATGAAAAACAGATATTTCTTCGGTTAATAAAATGATTTATTTTGAAAGAAAGTATTAAATTTAAAAGTTTTTTGCTGCTATAAATTATTTCCACATTTACAGTGTTCAAATTAATTTATTTGTTGTAGTAGTCTTGATATATTTCTGAAATTTATTCTGAGTTTACTACTTGTTTTCCGACTATTTTATTTTCGACTTCCGGTAGCCAACATGGCGGTTAGGCATTGAACCGTTAAGGCTTGTGGCGTGTTTATGCTTGTAGCCACGGTTGCAATCGCATTTTCCTCATGTTGGACTGGTAGTACATGGTTCCGTCGCCCTGCTACTGAGTGCATGGGCGATACTGTGAGCTGTGAAATTCGCGTGGAATGCTTTTACATCTTTCCGGTACAGTGACCTGCATATTCGGAACAATGGCTACCGGCTGTTGCTGAAGTGACTGATTTGCCTTTCGGTTCACGAGTGCATTTTTCTCCTGCGAGTCGGAGCTGAAGCTACGGAGTTCGTGCTTTATGCGACACGTTTGGTGGGTCGCCCTGCGGAAAGATACCGAGCCATGTGAGAAAACCTGGTCAATGAGGTCTTTCTGGTGACTGCCGAGTTAATCGACGATGAACTGTCGTTTTCGTGGATGACTTTTGTGTTGACATTCTGGCGACGGCATTATGCACAGTGTACCTTTGCGGGCTATTGGATTGCCGAGACTCCTGTCTATTCCATTTTTCACATTGGACAGTGGAGAGCATTTTGTGTGCTATTTTCTGGCATAGGAATGGAGCATAATGGGGACGACCCGTTGCCGTGAAGCTAAAACCCTCGACTAACTAAATACTATATTTTATTTTCACACACAGCCGGAGTTAGGTTTTGTTTCATTTCCGTTTTAAAGTTTTGTACAATTCTAACTGTTCGAATTTTATTAAAACAATGAGTGTCAACAACAAACGTAAGATTGATGATGAATGCCGTGTTTTTAATGATGAATGGACAACTAAGTGCTGTTTTATAAAAGTTGGTAGCAAATCAGTTTGCTTGTGTCGTGAGTCAGTGGCTGTCTTCAAGGAGTACAATTTATAATGACATTATCAAACATTCCGATTTCGTATACAGTATAACAACCGAATGGAGGGAAAGGGAATGCGTGGCGTTGGTGAAACATTTGGAGAAACAGCAAACTGTTTTCACTAAACAGTTTTAAATTCAAGATGCTGCAACTGAAGCTAGTCTTGTGCTGTCACACAGAATTGTAAAACAGAACAAGCCATTTTTTTGGCGAGTTCCTCAAGGAATGTTTGCTAGATGCAGCAAACATTATGTATCCAGAGCACACAAAAAAAGATTTGACAACATTACTTTATCAAGGAGAACTGTGGTCAGACGTGTTGACAAGATAAGTGACAATTTGATGCATAAACTTCAAGATGCAAGTAAACCATTTTTGTGGTACTCTCTTGCATTGGATGAGAGTACCGATGTACATGATACTGCCCAATTATTGATATTTATACGTTTAATAAACACTTCTTTCAAACTCACTGAACAGTTACTGAGTGTTGAGTCACTCAATGATACAACCACAGGCCATGATATGTTCAATCCTGTTACTAACTGTATTGAAAGAACTGGGTTGGTATGGAACAAGATGGCAAGTGTTACAACTGACGGAGCTCGTGCCTTGACTGGAAAAAATGTAGGCCTGATAAAGTTGATAAGTGATAAGATTAAAGCAGAATATCCAGATCACACATTATTACCACTTCACTGTGTGATTCATCAAGAAAGTCTGTGTAAAACTGTTTTGAATATCAAGCATGTTATTGACACAGTTGTCAGTGTCGTCAACCTCATCAGATCAAGAGGACATAATCACAAACAGTTCAAGGCATTACTTGATGATTTGGAAACTGAACACCCCGATGTCCTGTACCGCACCAATGTTCGATGGCTGAGTCTCGGCATGGTGTTGAGGCGAGTGTTGGAACTCAGAGAAGAATAGTGATGTTCCTAGAGCTGAAGGGTATTGAATGTGAATTTAATACTAACATTGTCAATAACGAGTGGCAGTTAGACTTTATGTTTGCCACTGAAATTATGGAAAAGTAAAATGAAATGAATTTCAAACTTCAGGGCAATGGTGTATTTGCACATGAATTGTATGTACATGTAAAATCATTTCAGGCAAAACTCTCACTGTTCTCCAGACAAGCAAGTGAAAAAAGATTTTGTCACTTCCCTTTGCTGAAACAAGAAACCATTTCTTGTGAAATGACTCAAAAGTACAAAGACCAATTAGATACATTGATTGAAGGATTTGGATGGAGATTCCAAGATTTCAAGAACTTGGAGCCACAGTTCAATATTCTCACTTCACCTTTTAGTGTAGAAGCTGATACAGCCACAGAGGACATACAGTTGGAGCTGATTGACTTACAAGCAGATCATGACCTGAAAGAGAAATTCAAGTCAGATAGTTTGCTGGATTTCTATGGATCTTTATCTTTGCTGGAAGATCAACAAATCTAAGAATAGGTCTTTATTGTCGGACTGCAATTTGCATGCTGTCATGCGAATTTCAACAAGTAAACTTGCTCCAGATTTCAAGAATATTGTCAAACATTGCAAGCAGTTACATACATCTCATTAGAAATCAACAACTGTAGTGACAATGTAGTCGGTTTGTGTCTAAATTAAAGCCATTGATAGATAATAAAGAATATTTGTTATAATAACAAGTTGTAAAATCTTGTTAACAAATTAGTGAAAGTTTTTGTCCATATTGTCAAATATAATGTGTAGAAGTAAAATAAAATTGCAATAATTAGTTATTTATACAGCTTAATAACCTATAAATAATTAATAACTACTTATTGTGACAGGTTTCTGTAAAAAAATAGACATTATATATATATATATATATATATATATATATATATATGCGGCCCGCCAATAGCTTTACATTTGTCAATGCGGCCCTACGCACAACAAGTTTGCCCACCCCTGCTCTAATCAATTAAAGATTTTATTTGCTTCTTATAGGACTTGCTCATTGGTTGTTTTGCCTGTCCATGATATTCTTTGCATCTTCCACAGAAACCACATTTCCACTGCCATTAGACGTTTTTTAGCTTGTCTGCTCATTGTCTATGTTTCACATGATTTGTTTATAATTACCAATAACATAAAAGAAAGGCACTGATATTTTTATTATATAATTACCAAAAACATAACATGCATTGATGTGTTTATTATGTAATTACCAAAAACATAACATGCATTGATGTGTTTATTATATAATTACCAATAACATAACATTCAGTGATGTGTTTATTATATAATTACCAATAACATAACATTCAGTGATGTGTTTATTATATAATTACCAATAACATAACATTCAGTGATGTGTTAATTATATAATTACCAATAACATAACATTCAGTGATGTGTTTATTATATAATTACCAATAACGTAACATGCAATGATGTGTTTATTATATAAGTACCAATAACATAACTTTCATTGATGTGTTTATTATATAAGTACAAATAACACATCATGCACTGACGTGTTTATTATATAAGTACACATAACACATCATGCACTGACGTGTTTATTCAATCAATCATGTGCCATGCCGGAAAGCGTGGGCGGTCATGATTCGCCATTTCACTCGATCACCAGAGTCGTGGATCAGCTCAGTGTTCCTGTCTCGTCCATGCCATGTGGCCAAGCCATCCAGGTATTTTCCTCTCGGTCTTCCTCTTGGTCTGTTCCCCTCGATCTTGCCAGCTGTCACCAAGTTCTCCAGTCCATTTCTTCTCATAACATGTCCAAAAAATTTTGATTGTCTACGTCTAATTTCTCTAACCAATCTACGATTTTCATTTGTCTCTTGTAGTACTTGGTCATTGGTTTTTCTATCTGTCCATGGTATTCTTTGCATTTTCCTCAGAAACCACATTTCTGCAGCCATCAGATGTTTTTCAGCTTGACTGCACATTGTCCAAGTTTCACATCCATACAAAAGAACAGGCTCTATGTATCCCCTCAACACTCTTTTTCTCGTTTCAATTGACATCATTTTATTGGTCAGAATGTTTTTCATCTTGCTAAAGGCTACTTTCGCAATGGCGATTCTTGTTCTAATCTCTTCAAGGCATCTGCCATCAGATGTTATGACTGTTCCGAGATAATTGAACCGATTCACTTGTTGAAGAATATTCCCATTTACTTGTATATTACATTGTGGTACTTCGTTCTTCCTAGTGACGACCATAACCTGTGTCTTCCTACAATTTAATTCCAACCCCAGCTGCTCACTGTGTACAACCACAGCGTCTACTAATTGTTGCAGATCCTGTGCATTGTCTGCAATCAATACTGTATCATCTGCATATCTAATGTTATTTATGTTTCGTCCTCCAATGCTGATTCCATTTAGGTCTTCTACATTTCTGAAAATATTTTCACTGTATAAGGAAAAAAGATCTGGAGACATTACACATCCCTGCCTAACACCTCTCTTAATAGGTTGGTATTGTCCTACTTCATTATCAATTCTGATGGCAGCTTGTTGTTTCCAATATATGTTTTTTTATAAGTCTAATGTCTTTCCCATCAATTTGTAGATCTGCAAGCATATCCACAATGTTGACATGTCTTACTCTATCAAAAGCCTTTGTGTAGTCAATAAAGCAAAGATGTATATCCTTGTTTACTTCTAAAGCCACATTGTTCTTCCCCTATTTCAGGTTGTATTTTCTTCCTCACTCTTTGCATGATAATTCGTAACAAAATCTTTGTGATGTGACTCATTATACTAATTGTTCTATGTTGATCACATTCTAAGGTTCCTGATTTCTTTGGGATTGCAATAAATACAGAATTACATAATTCAGAAGGTATATCTCCAGTATCATATAATGTGTTCAGCAGTCTAGTGACTTGCTCTAGTCCAAATTCTTCTAAAGCTTTAATCATTTCTGTTGTGATGTTATCTTCACCGGGGAACATATCATGCACTGACGTGTTTATTATATAAGTACAAATAACACATCATGCACTGACGTGTTTATTATATAAGTACACATAACATAACATGCAATGGTTTGTTTATTCAGCAAAAGCCTGTAACTGTCATAGACGACCCGCGCTTGTGCGGCTGCCCACCCAAGCCCGAAATCCGGTGGCCTATGCACGAGCCCTGGAGACAAAATGTTCACCAGTCGCGATGTGAAGGTACGCTGCTGTTACGTATTTTATAAATAGCAGGAACCATAGAACAATAAGGCAGAAAGCAGCACTTCACAGACACCTAGGCTTACATTCATGCAAACTAAAGTTTGAACACGCACAGATCATGTGCCTCTAGAGCCATACATGCACAATTCATATCTGAGAATGGTTTCAGATTGAGAGATTAGGTCTGCCCAGCTGAGTGAAAGCATGATGAAGTAGGCAGGACCTGGAGTAATGGCTTTCTTAACATAATGTGGCAGAGAAAAATACGAGCAGACTGAGAAAATGGCCGCATAGAATAATGCGATACCAACAGCGCACAATTTCAACGGCGTTAAACATCAGCCAGGCAGAATATATATATAGTTCTCGCGCATGCGCGCACACACACAAATCTATCTATCCATCCACCGACCCATCAATACAGCCATCCATGTATCAACACCTACCTACCTAAACTATCGTCTGTCAAGACGGCAAGACGCCAATGATGATGATGATGATGATGATGAAACATACTGATATTGGCGCCCAGTTCTAGAGCAGTGGTTCTCAACCTTTTTTGACCCATGCATCCCTTCACCATATGTTCAGAATGTCACCCCCTCCTCTTTCATATTTCCTCTCTATAAATTCCCCTCCCCCTACACAGTATACGTAAAAATGGAAGCTAAATTTAATAACACATATTAGAACAAGTCTAGACGTCTACATAAAATGTGATTTGCGGGTCTACTTACATTATAAAACAAATTTCAGAAGGACGAGTAGCACAGAACCGTAAAGTATGGAGGGTAAAACAATATCAAGTCATCGTTTCTAGTATTAACGCGATCTTGAAATAATATTAATTCTCCCCTGGAAACTCTAAATTCCCCCCTGAAAAGGGGGGGGGGGAGAAATTTCTCACCGCTTGAGAACCACTGTTCTAGATAATACAGACTACAAGAAATTCAATGTAACATTTGCGTGTATATACTGCAGACTAAACAAGTATCAAATAGAATTAACAAGTATTATTTGAACCAAATGTTTTAGAAAAAGATATTTCGGCCCCGTTCAACTTTCGTGTTTTTGGTCGATTATAATTGGGGCCTTCATAGTATATCTTGTACTTCTTCTTGTTTAGATAGGACTGCGATTTCGCTTCCTGGAGTTATAGTCTGTCCCGAAAAGAATGCCTTCATTCATGATCAATTATTTTGAAAAGTGTCTGTTGCATCGTTATGAAATGTTTCCTGCCGTCTTATATTTACCCCCACCCAAGGAATATGACTTTGATAGGTTCAAAAGCAACTTAAATCATCGAAAGCGGCGACATTTCTTTGATGTTTTGGGGAAAATGTAGTGAATTCACGCTAACAGACTAGTCTTACAGTAAACCACGTTATTTCTGGTAAGTACACAAGTACAAGGCGTAGCCAGATTCGTATGGGAGTGGGTGCAATAAAAAATAGCTTAAAAGTCGACTGCATTGCACCGGGTTTTTATCCCATATGGCTCAGTCGCACAAAGCACGAACTCCGTAGCTCCAGCGACGACCCTCGGGAGTCTCCGAAAAATGCACTCGTGAAATGAAGGAATCGAACATAAACCTTCGGAGCCCGAGTCAGACGGCTTGACCACTTCATCACGGAGACTCCCGAGAGTGGTGCAATGTGTAATATTAGTAAAGACAGAGAATTTACAGAGGCATGGGGTAAATAATGTGTAAATTGACAGGAAAGTAGAAAGAATATATTTCTTACCTTATTTTTCATTTCCTTCTTGTTTCTTCAGCTGCTGGTTAATAATTGTACACAAGTATTCATGTTACTAGGATGCATTTAGCTTTTTATATTGAGTTCGTGAAAGCTTCCAAATAGCTGTGCGTTAATGTGCGTATGGAGTGATCAGAAATGATACCGCAATTTAGTAATCTTGTGTCTATTTTTAAGGATCTGTTCCGCTGTCTGTGTAGTTTGTTCACACGTACACATGGGTGACAGACCCGCTTTGAGTCTTCGTGAAAGATTGTCTACTCTGCTGTTTACTGTTCAGAGACGGAACATGATTACCTGTTTTGCACTATGAAAATAGTTGTCAGTGTCTCTGTAGTGGGCTTTCTTCTTAACGACCAAGATGTTGGTCCTCTTTTCATTGAAGTTTATAGATTGATTCGTATGCACGGGTGTTGTCCCCTAATTTGACAACGTGTTTGCTCTCACGTTTCTTGTTATGCCACACTATGTCAGTTTCCACCGCAATATTACTCTTCTGTTGGTATTCAATGCGTTTAGTTTTTTTTTTTTTTTTCAACACCAGTTGATTGTCACCGCTGAAGGCTTGCGGAATTGAAAATTCATCACTGTGGAATACAAACTGTTGCCATTGACATTGTGCTGATGCTGTAATGTTTAGGGCCTGCAACTCGTCTGAATGGTTGGAGCAAAATATCCCAATAAAGCGTGCACGCGGATTAAGGTCTGCGATCTGCTCAGACCTTAATCTGTGTCGGACGATTCCAGTAGGTTGATGACTGCTCTCGGTTGCATACAATTCAATCCATCCTTTCTTCAATAGTACTCTTCCTCTTTCAACACATGGTCCTCACATTTTCCCAGTAACTGTTATCGATATTTATTAGCGCGGACTGGATTAGTATCTTGGCGTCAGACAATTTGAATATAGTATTGTCAGCTGCCACCCGTCCTTTAATTTTAGCCCACACAAGTTCTATAGGGTTAAAATGAGAGTGGTACGGCGGAAGTCTCAAGCACCCATGACGATGCTCTTCTATCAACTTGTCGATTTGATATTTCTTGCTTTTTGGCTTCTGTTTTACAAGGGAAAACAATTTTAGCTAGAAATACCTTTCTGGAAATGGTATGTTTTCCATTCGTAACCATATTTTTATTGCTCCCTTTGTGCTTGATGCTGTAGGTATTTTGTATTTTTGGGCAACAACATTGATATCATGCATTGTCCATAATTGGACACGACGATCTATCTAGGGATGGAAGCACAGTATTCTCGAGCCAATCTCTAAATAAATTACCATTCATCTTATTATGATAATCCCTATTGTATGTATGCTTTGATACGAACACGAGCCCAGCATTCTGTTGTAAGCCATTATGCGTATTACCTGCATGGGCCATGACCAAAAGCTGTCCTATACTACTGGGCACATATCGCTTTATCTGTCCATCCACTGATTGCCATTCCTTATCACTTGTGTGGTGCGCATTGATCCACATTTCATTCAAATACACTGTGCATAATTTTCTTTGCGCATTTCCCTTATTTCACGTAGGTATCTGCTTCTCATGGCTCCTAAATGCTGCTGCTCGCAATGAATCTTTCTACCTCTCTTGTACTTTCTAAAAGTGAAGATAATGTCAATTTTCCACAAAGTTGTTTTGGATAGCTCTATGTTATTGCTCTTTCTCAACCAAACCCTAAGTTTTCTTACAGTCACTGTTACTTTGTCATCCAGCTTTTTTATAATGCTGGATAATCCTGGATATAAAATCCTAAATTGTTATAATTTTAGGAGTCTCCGTGGCGAAGTGGTCAAGCCTTTTGACTCGGGCTCCAAAGGTTGTGGGTTAGATTCCGGGCCGCATCCTTCGATTCATGAGTTTCATTTTTCGGAGACTCCTGTTGGTCGTCGCTGCGGAGTTCGTGCTTTGTGCGATGCTTTTCCGCGCTGCGAAATAGACCGAGCCATATGGGATAGAACCCGGAGCAATGAAGTCGACCCTGTCGACTTTTAAGCGACTTTTTAAAGCATTTTCATAATAGCTCGCCTTATGAAATCTTTGTCAAAGCTGTCTACAATAACCTTTCTACCTACCGTTTGGTTATTGCGTGGTGGTTTAATTCTAGATTCTTGCACCCATCGACGAAATGACCGTTTACTCAAACCCAATGCATGCACCGTTCTTTTGTCGGGATTTAACAGTTTGAAACAGTTTCCTTCTATCAGCTTCTTGTCAAAAAATTTCTGTACAACTTCATAGCGATGCTTTGAAGTGTACACAATTTCACATTCAATCCCACTGAAAAATATTCACACATTCAAATGTTAGCGATAAGTGGTAAGATTTAAAAAAAAAAAAACTATCAGGATTCATGAAAGTACCCACATACTGACGACACCTCTGAACTAGTCTGAACACTCCCATTTTAAACTGCGCGGGGTTCTTGTCATAAGGCCTTTCTCTTGAACCACGAGAAAATAAACCATTCAAAGCTGATGTTTCTGTGTCAAAATGTAATACTTCTAAAAATGTTCACTTCATCTCTGACCCGTAAATTATATACCCCATATAAACAAACTTTGAAATCTGCTGTACAATCTCCAGAACAAAATTTTTTTTGTTGGGTGGACATGATGATAAGGTTATATGCTAAATCTCATAATTTTCCCTCAGTTGGTTACTGAGATATGGATGTTTATATGGAGACAAACAAATGTGAACGCACTATAGTATTGTCTCTCTGTTAGCGGGTTTCAACTTTGTTGGCTTTTCACATGTCTGTTCAGAGTCGCAAACTTGTAAGACCTGGTGTCGTTGTGTTTCCACCACGTCTCATGGTGTTTTTGTCCTTCAAGGAGTGTTTTACCAGTTTTCGTTCCCCCTGAGATTCCATCTATTTCCTCGTCTTGATCCGTCTTCGAATTTTCTTGGTCTTTTCCGGTATTTTGTCTTGGACGGTTTGATCTTGGTGATCTCCTAGTCATCGTCCGCTCTTGGTCGCTGACGTTTTAGTTTTCTTTCCCCTCTTCTACTTCATCTCCTGTTGTTTCCTCTTCTGTCTGGGACTTGATGTCTTCCGTTTCTGATGTTTAGTTCTTTGTCTTGCGTCGTTCTATCTATTCTCCTTCTTCTTGAATATTTGTCAATCTCCTCCGCCTCGACTTTGATTACAACCATCCGAGCGACATCCTGTTCTATCTTCTACTATTATTTGAATTGCTTGTTCCCTGTATAACCGGCACTGTGGTTTATGTGCAAGGAACACATTTCACACTTCCCTGCCATATCGAGTTGAAGGTTCGTTATCAGCCGTAGACGAATTGGAAGCAGAACGCTTTGCGTTTATTTCGATTTATGAGGCCGGAGTCGTTCAGAAATAAATGACAAACTACTGAACATAAAATGAAAATAAGTATGTGTGACTTCTGCGAAAAAGTGAGAGATAATAAACACAGATACAGCGTACATACTTTACTAAGAACGCAAATCTGGCAAACGGAAATCACAACGCAAAAATAACAATGATAATATATTAATAATAATAACAACAACGTAACAATACGATGAAAATAAGTTACACGACAGCACAACGAATGGACATTTCGATCTTAGTGATCTTCATTATGAATAACATGAACAGTTCTAAAGAAAAAATGACGTTAGAAAATTTAATTAAAAATCCAAACTAATTTAATGCAATTAATTTGTTATTCCCAATATTGATGGCGTTTGTCATCCTTTGTTGGGTTCGTTTTTCTGTAGGTCAAGGTCGTTGCCAAGGTGACCCTGAGCGTTGCAGTTCCAAATATCGTTACGGCGCCGAAGTTGTGTGTCCTGTTGCTAGTGACCATTCCGTGAAAAACAACGAGTGCTGTCTCCACTGCACGAAGGAGTGCCCAAAATCAACATGTCCTGCCACGGGATGGCCTAAGTAAGCTTGAGTGTCTTGACTTGACTGCTTTAAAGTTGTTAAGTTGAGTTGAGTTGAGTTGATTTAGTAAAGAATCGACATCATATCACTCGGGAGATTCCAACACGAGCTTCCTCCTTACCTTCAACAACCAGCGAAGAGTCCCAATACTAATGGTACTAATGGCAATCTGATTATGTGTCCGTCTGGCCTTTCCTCGGAGAACTGAGTGTCTGCCAGATCCTCTGGTCACTCCCTGTCGTACTGTTCTCTCCAAGGCGTGATGATCTATCTGTTCGTCCACGGTACACACGATCTCAAAGGATCCCGACCCCATCTGCCTTATTGTGTACCAGTACCCCACTCAGAGGTGCAGATAGAGCCAGACTGTCCGCCGGATCATTTCCCAACACACCGGCATACCTTGTGGAAAAGTCCGCCTTAAAGTTGTTTGTGAAAAGGATGGCTTCAATAGTTTGTGTTTATTAAGACATCCGTGCCAGGTGCCTTTTGTGTTAATATCACACAGCAGGTCATTTGCAGATGTGTATGTAGGCAGATGTATAGATAGGTAGATATAGAGACAGACAGACAGACATACGGGTAGGTAGATAGATAGTAAAATAGTTTGTAGGTAGGTAGGTTGAGTGGAGTTGAATCGACAACACAGTACTCAGAGCATTCCCACAGGTAGGTAGGCAGGTATGTAAGTAGGCAGGTAGGTAGGTAGGTATTTAAGTATGTAAGTAGGTAGGTATGTAACTATGTAGTTAGGTAGGTAGGTAGGTAGACAAGCAGAGAGGTTGGTAGATAGGTAGGTAGATATAGAGACATACATACATATAGGAACGAACGAACGAACGCAATTTATTTTTTGCAGGTTATCTATACAAGTAGGTAGGTAGGTAGACAGATAGTAAAATAGATAGCTATGCGGGCAGGTATGTATGTATGTGAGTAGGGGCGTAGGTAGACAGGCAGACTGGTAGGTAGGTAGGTAGATATAGAGACATACATACAGGAACGAACGAACGAACTTTATTTTTTTTATACAAGTAGGTAGGTAGGTAGACAGATAGTAAAATAGATAGCGATGTGGGCATGTAGGTATGTATGTGAGTAGGGGCGTAGATAGACAGGCAGACTTGTAGGTAGGTAGGTAGATATAGAGCCAGACATATAGGTAGATAGGTATGTAGATAGATAGTAAACAGGATAGAGGGAGTCTCCGTGGCGAAGTAGTCAAGCCGTTTGACTTGGGCTCCGAAGGTTGGTGGTTCGATTCCGGGCCGCGTCCTTCGGTTCATTAGTGAAATTTTTCGGAGACACCTGTGGGTCGTCGCTAGAGCTACGGAGTTCGTGCTTTGTTCGACGATTTCCACGCTGCGGAAAGAGACCGAGCCATGTGGGATAAAACCCGGTGCAATGAAGTCGACCCTGTCGACTTTTAAGCGACTTTTTAAACAAGATAGATATGTAGGTAGGTAGGTATGTACGTAGGTAGATGGGTATGTAGATAGATAGAGAGATAGACATACATACAGACAGACAGATAGACATATAGTTTTCGCTTACTAACATTTTACCTTTATTCCCTATGTAGCAACTATTTGCTGCGATAAGTGGCCAGGTGCTTGCCGGAACCTCTAACCAACAAACATTTATTATCAGCTGGTGATTCTACATATGTTCAAACAGCCCAATAACACAAGAGTAATGTCTGCAACCAATTTATTGTCATTTATAAAATGTGTTTTGATGAAATGAATGTTATATGTTCATTCATTTCAATTCACCTACAAATTATCATCATTGCACTCCAATCATGTGCATAGCTGCCGTGAGCTTTTCCGTAATAAGCCCATGAAGTGTTGAGCGAGTGTTGTATATTGTTTTGTGTAACCCACAACTTGATATTCCACCATAAAACGGGTTAGTTGATATTCCAAAAATGTTACGGCTATTAAAGAAATAATTCTATGCAAACGGTAATGTTGATGTATGTTTCATTATATTGTATGTATGTATTTATATATTCGTCCTTCGCCTATGAGTATTTTCAGCCTTATCTTACTAAGAAACGGAGGGGGAGGGGGGCACTATCCAGGGCAAGAACAAACGACGGGGACGGCAGAGAATAATGGGGAGCCCTGATAGCGCAGTGGCTAGACCAGTGTTTCCCAACCTTTTTTTGTGCTGTGCCCCACCAAAGCCTTTCTAACCCCCCCCCCCCCCAACATATTCATAATTTTTAACATTGAAAAATTGAAATGTTCACTAAAGAAACTTGAATGATAGGTTTTAGGAAGAAATCACTAGGAAATTATTGAGCAATCACAGTAAGTAAATTTTCCAAACATATAAAGGAGAACTGAAATTCAAGTACAAAATAATTTTAATGAAAGATGTTTCTATATTATTTTAATTATTTGTAATTATTTATTATTTAAATTTAGTGAGATCCTTGAGCTTGATGCTTGCTGCAAAGTGATTTTATGTCAGGTTCCAATTTAGTTAACTTCAGTTTCAAGTCTGCCCGATTTGTTATATCCAGCCGATTTCTTCCATTTTCGAATTGCCCACCTTAACAATAGAATTGCCCCCTTGTGGGGCGTGGGCCCCACGTTAGGAAACACTGGGATAGACTCTTGCCTGCTATCCATGGGTTCGTGTTCGCATCGAGGTGAATATTTATACAATTGTCAGAAACGAATTTCAGCATAGGAGACAGAAGGTTGTAGACAGACATGACCACCAACACCACAAGGCATGGACTATCAGACTCGTTAATAGCTATCTACTTTTATTTTTCTGGTTTACATCTACCTTTTGTCTTCCATTTGTTCTCATATTTTCACCTTTTAATTCTTCTCATCCCGTTCTTATGCCTTAATTTCTTCTCCGTGAATAAATGTGTGTTTTGTGTATGTAATTGTCGCTGATGAAGGCTAATCGCCACAGCGTCCTGTATTTTTCGTAATTCTGTTCTGTAAAGCTGTATTATTTTATGTTAATTTATATTGTATACTACCAAAAGAAGCACTATATACCTCATTCCGTATAAATGGGCCCCTTACCTATTACTCACACGCATGATACATGTAAGGTCGGACATACTTTCACCTACTTAAACTCACATGTCGAGCCTCATTGCCACTGAAGATGACGATTCCAATTACTTCTGGCCACCTCTCTCTTTCGCTCTGTAATAATCTCTCCCCACTCTCTCTATCTCTTC
The DNA here is from genome assembly GCA_963921405.1 of Cepaea hortensis. Lineage (NCBI taxonomy): Eukaryota > Metazoa > Mollusca > Gastropoda > Stylommatophora > Helicidae > Cepaea > Cepaea hortensis. Next base: position 120,282,897 of record OY992876.1, on the reverse strand, counting down.
CTCCCTCCCTCCCTCTCTGTGGTTTCAATGGCACTCTTATTACAGCTGCCGTAGAGCCGAGTGAGGCAGTGGTAGCGGACTGCACATATTACCCCAGACACTTGCAATAATTGGCCCTGCGAGATGAAGCCCTCCACTTGACCCATGATTCAAGTTTACGACCGAGCTATGAGACGAGGGCTCATGTGGCAAGGGCTACTAGATGACAGATTAGTTATGAGGTCTGCAGCCACTCGTGGCTGCTACATTCAGTACAGCCATAAAGTGCTCCCACACATGTGAGTGTATTTGTGTGTGTGTATGTGTGTGTGTATGTGTATGTGTGTGTTAGCAACAAAGAGGATGGGTGAGAAGGAGAGAGGGGGAGAAAGACAGGGTGAGAAGAAGAGAGAGATGGAGAGAAGGAGAGAGAGAGGGAAAGAGAGGAGGCGAGAGAAGGAGAGAAGGGGAGAGAGATAGAGAGACAGAGAGGTAGCACTAAGTCTTGAAATAGGAGAGGCTCTCTGAAAGTGCTTACCTAAGAGGTGAATACATTTATGAAATGTATGGCCAGAGTTCTTGGGAATAGAGAGCAAGGATAGCGTTAGAACATTAAATATCAAACATCTGAGAGGGATAAAGTGTCGTGATTGCCGATGTCTGCTCTAGACAGAGCTTAAGTTAGTTGAATATCATTTACAGGACGTAGCAGTCAACACCAGCATTTTTGCTGTTGTGATCTCTTGGCAAGTTTACGTTCAGCAGTTTGTCATTGATTTCTGATCGACCGGCACCCATACAATTTCGTAAAACATCAACGCAATACGGTCTGCTGCCAAATCGCCCGCAGCTCTGTTTCGAATGTGGGTATGTGGGATTACGAACTGCGTCCGTACCCTCTTCGCCACGGATTCGGCCTAGACAAAGTACTTCAATAATAATAGTAACAGCACTATCCTCACTTCAGAGGTCACACATTGTGAGAATTGTATGGATTATTTGTCCCAGCCAAGCGGGAGTGCGGGGGGAATGAACAGGCTGATAGGCTAGCAGGGAATGAACCGTTTGGTGGTAGAATACCTATAGACAAGGGAGAGGTGGTCGAGCGCTTGTGGCACCAGGTGGAGAAGGCGGGGGAAGAGATTAAGAACCCGTATGTGGAAAGAATGATATTGCGGGGTATCGGCATGGGATCTGGAAGAATCTCATAACTGCGGGGGAAGACATTCTTGTCAATTTTACATTCACTAGTTCGTCATTAATTTCTGAACAACCGACATCAATACCATTGTATGAAAACCAGCGCAAGACGATCTGCTTCCAAATCTCCCGCGGTTTGCTGGATTGCGAACTGCGCCCGTAACTCCTTCGCCACAGAGCGAGGTGTACGGACAGTACATCCGTGAAACTAGCTTAATGGTAGCCCCAGTTACTGTAATTAGCCTGATGGTAGCCAGAGTTGCTGTAATTAGCTTTATGATATCCCCCAGCTGCTGTAATTAGCCTGATGGTAGCCCCAGTTGCTGTAATTAGCCTGATGGTAGCCCCAGCTGCTGTAATTAGCTTGATGGTAGCGCCAGTTGCTGTAATTCGTCCTTCTTGTTATTTGCTATATACATAGTGTTTGTAAAGTCTCACTACACTTTCTATGTAGAACAGCTGTTTGTTGGAGAGTATGTATCCCGTCTTGCAAACGGAAAATATACTCTCCAACAAACAGCTGTTCTACATACAAGGTGTAGTGAGACTTTTAAAAATACGATGTAGCTTCAACCGCTGTTGAAGACAGGGGCCGCCGAGACATTGTGGCTAGACGCTCGCTTGCCTACCACGTGGTCAGAAGTTCCAATCCTCATAGTAGTTGATTTTTAAAATTGAGCAGGGCTGCCAGGTCGACCCAGCCTAAAATTGGTACCAGAAATTGTTCTCGGAAGTAAAAATCAACGGCGTCATATTGACCACGTCATCAAATGCTTATTTAAAAAAAAAAAAAAGGCTAAAATACCATATAACCAACAAGCCCCAAAATGTACGAACGTGTCCTTTTCTCTCAAACTGGCATCTAATGTCTATAGTACCTGGCGGTGTAGAACTGGGGGAGTCTTGAGCCTAAGGAATTAAGGCCACATGGCTAGTGCAGTCGTCACTAACGGTGCAGGTTAGGATTTTCTTTTTACCCCCAACAGAAAAAAATTCGACACCTTACCGAGTATTCGAACCCGGGTCTCCCGAAGACCTTGACGTCAGTGAATCCACATCGTTGTCCAGAATGAGAGACGTCGAAGTTATAATTGGCACGGCCAGAGACGAGAGTAACATCGGGAGAGTGAGGAACCTCGTCAACTAACAAAGAACTGGCAATATTGGCCGCAGGACGCTGATGGATGTGTTTGGGGTGGGGGGGGGGGGAGAAGAGGGGTCTGAACACCTATTGATTTGTCCGGAGTGCAAGGGTGATACCTCAACAGATAAGATAACAGATATTAACCCCAGCCCTATGCTATAAATGTAAGACTTGTAGTAATAATATATATATATTTATTTATAAACACCAGCCCTATGCTATAAATGTAAGACTTGTAGTTATATATATATATATATATATATATATATATATATATATATATATATATATATATATATTTATTAACACCAGCCCTATGCTATAAATGTAAGACTTGTAGTAATAATATATATATATTTATTTATAAACACCAGCCCTATGCTATAAATGTAAGACTTGTAGTTATATATATATATATATATATATATATTTATTAACACCAGCCCTATGCTATAAATGTAAGACTTGTAGTAATAATATATATATATTTATTTATAAACACCAGCCCTATGCTATAAATGTAAGACTTGTAGTAATAATATATATATATTTATTTATAAACACCAGCCCTATGCTATAAATGTAAGACTTGTAGTAATAATATATATATATTTATTTATAAACACCAGCCCTATGCTATAAATGTAAGACTTGTAGTAATAATATATATATATTTATTTATAAACACCAGCCCTATGCTATAAATGTAAGACTTGTAGTAATAATATATATATATTTATTTATAAACACCAGCCCTATGCTATAAATGTAAGACTTGTAGTAATAATATATATATATTTATTTATAAACACCAGCCCTATGCTATAAATGTAAGACTTGTAGTTATATATATATATATATTTATTAACACCAGCCCTATGCTATAAATGTAAGACTTGTAGTTATATATATATATATATATATATATATATATATATATATATATATATATATATATATATATATATATATATATATATATATATTTATTAACACCAGCCCTATGCTATAAATGTAAGACTTGTAGTAATAATATATATATATTTATTTATTAACACCAGCCCTATGCTATAAATGTAAGACTTGTAGTAATAATATATATTTATTTATTTATTAACACCAGCCCTGTGATGTTGTTTCCCCGAGAAGAGATTGGGATCAACATGCACATCTTTAAACTGATTATCTGTTGGGATTATTGACTGACTTTTCGTCTACACTCTTCTCTTCTGTCTTTTCGTCTACACTCTTCTCTTCTGTCTTCCCTTCCATATATCTATTTCTTTTACTCTCTCGATTATTCCCTCAACACATACTCCGACAACAGTTCCTTTCAACGATAAGATAAAAGATTTATTATAAAAAACTATGTCTGGGGTATGTATGGATATTGTCTAAGTAGTTTGTATGTTCTTCTAGTGTGGCTGCCAGATAAGATGTTGATAGATAGTCTCCGTGGTTTCTCTCGTCTCTTCTCTCAGCTAGAGTACAGGACATGACATAGATACAGAACGGTCTCACCCTGACAGCTCCGTCTGCTTGAGTCGGTAGATAAATCCGTTCTTTGTAATGAAAATGTTCACCACTGTATCAAATGTACTTAACCTGCTCACTATTTGCTGTCCGCTTAAAATGAATGTTCGTTGCTTTCTTATAGCGTTCTTTAATCCATTCTGGAAAACACATCGACTTTCTAGAATGTTCTATTAGTGTTCTGTAAAACGTTCTACACTTGATATTTTGTAATTGATATATGCACTTGGTACGCACTTTGCAACTCTTTGATACTGAGTAATTTGGGTCTTTTTCCTTTAGTTTGTATGATCTCTATTTTCCATTCTCTGTCCTCCTGACTTATTAAGATGACACTTCTTTTCCTTCCTTTCTTATGCACAAGTGTCGTGCGTTATGACTTTAAAGTGCTTTCTCGTGGGTTATCAACACTGGGTGATCTTGACCACAGCCATCTGTGTAATCTCTTAGTTGATAAGTCCAGCACTGGTATGGAAACACAAAGAAGTGGCCCCTCTCTTTAGATCATCTTTGTCCCATCGTCCTTGACATTGCTGGACAAAGCAAATTTAGACTTCATTATCCCTTGTCAGTGGAAAATTTCTAATCTCGAACTTTTCCGTTGTTTAATACCACCAAACCGTATTCTGCTGTCCAGTCTTAGTAGCAAACCTACCTCCAGAACGCAATAGGCTGGTCCATGATACTGTCTGTCTTTGTAGCAAACCAATTTTTCCACTCTACATGTCACCTGTGTTGTAATCGACTCTCCCGCCTTGACCTACATACACATGCGATGGTCAATCCTTTGTGGTTATCCTTCTGTTTCATTAACCCTTCTCCCACCTGGGCAGTTGGTGTATGCAGTCGTCCATCTGGGAATCATTAACTCTCAGTATTACACGACATAGGCCCCCTCTTAAGAGATTAGACCGCGTCGAATCTTTCTCACTGTAGGTTTGATTCCCATGATCCACAACCCTAATCTACTTCCTCCGGAGCTGGATGTCTGGATAAGAAATCTGCTCCTACATTCTCCTTTCCAAGGATGTATTCCACAGTGAAGTCCCGATGCAGCAACAACGTCCATCACATCCACCGTGCGTTGAGCTTCTGCTAAGTAGCTATTAACATCACGTGTTGATGATATGATTGGATCCTCACATTGCTCACTTCATTATCCAGTAGGCGCTCTAATTGACACCCTACCATACTACTAACGACTGAAACTAGTGTTGGCTCCTCGCTCCTGTACGTTCAGTCGACCTCCTTTCGACTTGCGTCAGCGACGGCTCACAATACAGACGGATTGTCCCATCCTGATTGTAACACTGCTTCCATGTCCTCTTGGTTTCCCCCGGTTTTTCCTCTGGGGATGTTCCGCCTCGTCCTCGTCGGACCGAGTCGTCTTTCCCAAACCTCCTGGGCTTTTGCTTCCAGGACCATCTTGGGCGATATTGTATCTGGTCAGCCAATCTTCGGTTTGAGTCCTGGGTAATTCTCGCCTTTCCCGACGTTACCCACCCCTTCTGAACTTGGTTACCGGTGAAACTTTCACTCTTGTCCTTTCCCTGACTTGTGATTTCCCTCCTCCTGTCGTTGGGTAAATCTGACCTATCACGTACTGTCCCATAGGTCCTCCTATGTTGTACTGGCGATCTCTGGTCTTCGTCTGGACTGGTAACCTTTGTCCCAATGGCTGCCATCACCATAAAGTGCGAAGCTTTGCTCCCGGATCTCTCCTCATATTTCCTAATGAGATGTCTAGGGAGATTTTTCTTCTCTTCCCCGATCCGTATTTTGTAGATGTTCTTGGACACCACCTTTTCCACAGGATAAGGTCCTTTCCATCCTACTTGGAGTATATTGGTCTCTGCTGGACTCCACACTTCCACTTTGTCTTCCACTTTAAGAGCTAGTTTCCTCTTGATTCGCTTGTTGGGTGGTGCTCTCTGGCACTCCGAACAAGACTTCACCCACCGGCGTACATCTCCGGTCATTCCTGGCCAGCAATAATGGCCGGATATTTTCTGCAAGGTCTCTCTGACACCCATATGTCGATTCTCGCCTATGATGTGTCCACTCTGAAGAATGTGAGGACGGTGGGTCTCTGGAACCACCCACTGCTCATGCAGGTTATCTCCCCTCCCAGCTCTCCGATAGAGTAGTTGATTCTTCAGAAAGTACTGTCCCCGTTCTGGTGGCTCAGCACTCCTTTGCAGCTTCCTGTAGCAAGGATGCAACGTAGTATCCTTCCTCTGGGCAGTATGCAGTTCTCCTATCTCTGAGTTGTCGCATAGTGTCTCTGCCTCTTTTTCCTTCCTTTGAGATCCACTGACTACTGTTCCCTTGTGGGCTTGCTGTTTGGGCATCCCCAAAAAGACATATTTCGTGCCAATGATCATTGGAAATAAGGAGTCAGATAATACAGCAGCTGGAATAATGCCCGTGACGTACCTGGATTTAATCTCCACCTTGGCGATTGGCAGCGTCATGGTAACAGCACTCCTCATTGCCGGCTGTATTTCTATGGTCTCCCCTGTAAGTTGGTCTGGGCTTACTAAGCTGGCGTCCACCACCGCTTCCCCATCCAAACCTGTATCGTAGAGACAAGCAACCTGCTGGCCATTGACTTCAATCAGTTCAACCACAGGTGGTCTCTCTTGGTCCTGAGTGTCTTTCATCTCCTTGACCGTTTCCTTGCCTTCCTCTTTTGATTCCTCGAGGTTGGTTATGCAATTGGCATCGTTTGCCTTGCATCTGCAGTCCACAGTATTATGTGTTATCGACTGGCATTGTGTGCATCCTGTTCCTTTCCTAGGTTTCCGTGTGTCCTTTTTGTTCCTTTCTCCTTCGCCGACCTCAGCCTTGTCTGTGATCACCGATGTAGGAATCACTTTGCATGCTGCGAAGTAAGAACTTTTAGGTTTCGATCTGCAGTCTTTTGTGTTGTGGGAGGCCGCCCTACAAAACGAATACCACTTTTCAGACCACTGTCGTTTCGCTTGAGAATTCGAGGTGTTCTTGGTTCCTTCCTTCACCTTCTCGGAACTCTCCTCTGTGTGCGTTATATAAGGTTCCCCTTTTTCTCCTTCCCAGTTTTTAGGTTTCTTTTTCTCTGGTTTCTCCTGACTTTTGGTTTGTGTACTTAGTTCCTCAGTTTCACCATGTACCTCTACGAATCGCTCCGCCAGCTTATTCACAACATCAATCCGTTCCGCCCCTTGTTCTCCCAAGAAGGTTCTGAGAGGTTTCGACATTTGCTTTCGCATCTGGTCGACCACCATCATCTCTTCGAGACTCTCATAATCCCTCTTGAATTCTGCCAAGTCCATCCATTTCTGGAGATAGGATTTCAGCCTTAGACTGTATGCGGCGAATAGTTCTCCCGGCTCTCGTCTAGCCGATCTAAACTTCTTCCTATACGTTTGTGCTGTGATGTCAAAATGTTTCATCAAAGCGGCTTTTAATTCCTGGTAATTATTTTCCTGTCCTGGTGGTAAGCGTGTGTACACTTCAAATCCCGAACCGACTAATCCCTGTGATAGTTTAAGAGCCCATCTGGTCGATCCAGCCCCATAGCGATTGACATTGCTTCGAAACGAGATGCGTATTGATCAAATCTTTCTTTAGACTGATCGTAGACAGCTAAGGGAAACTTCATGGCATGGTAACCATGTCCACTCATATGGGTTGCACCCGGTGAAGAAGAATTTCCTTCCGCTCCATCTATTTCTCCCTTAGTTTGTGTCTTGAGTTCTAGCTCTTTCATGCGATATTCATGTTCTCTGATCTTGTTGGCTTCCTCTGCTTGCAACCTCTTGTTGTCCTGTTCCAGTTCCATTCGTTTCAATTCCAACTCAGTCTTACGGTCTTCTCTTTCCGCTTGACGAATCTCTCTCTCTCGTTCTTGTATGTAATCAGTTAGCTCTGAACCAGCTAACCCAATTTCCTCCCCGTTGGCCTTCAGTTCGGCTGTAGTTACTTTAGGAGTTTCCATAGTTACAGCAGATAAGTCAGCACGTTGAGTAAAGACACCCCAAGGCAGAAAAGAATACTACTATAAACAGATAATCTACCTAGAACCTATATCCTTAATCTATATCTATTAATTATTATAAATCTCCAACACCACACAGTACATCACAACCACTCTCTCATCCACAAAAGGCGATATAGGATAAAGACTTATGTAGACGTGTGACCGTGTGACTAGGTATGTAATGTGTCTTACCACCTATCCACATTCACTCTGTCTGGAACTTTCTCACTGTAAAGTCACCAGCCTTAATGAAATGTTTCTACTATCCATGTAATGGCACCATATATCCAATGGACGTCCTTCCATTAAAAGTCATCAATATATACTTCTTTTTTTTTTTCCAATCCGTATGTCCCAACATGCATGTACTCCGCTATGCCTGTGCCAATATGCAGGTCATATGGGTATAATGTATGTACGTATCCCGCTCGCTCCACCAATTATGTGATGTTGTTTCCCCGAGAAGAGATTGGGATCAACATGCACATCTTTAAACTGATTATCTGTTGGGATTATTGACTGACTTTTCGTCTACACTCTTCTCTTCTGTCTTTTCGTCTACACTCTTCTCTTCTGTCTTCCCTTCCATATATCTATTTCTTTTACTCTCTCGATTATTCCCTCAACACATACTCCGACAACAGTTCCTTTCAACGATAAGATAAAAGATTTATTATAAAAAACTATGTCTGGGGTATGTATGGATATTGTCTAAGTAGTTTGTATGTTCTTCTAGTGTGGCTGCCAGATAAGATGTTGATAGATAGTCTCCGTGGTTTCTCTCGTCTCTTCTCTCAGCTAGAGTACAGGACATGACATAGATACAGAACGGTCTCACCCTGACAGCTCCGTCTGCTTGAGTCGGTAGATAAATCCGTTCTTTGTAATGAAAATGTTCACCACTGTATCAAATGTACTTAACCTGCTCACTATTTGCTGTCCGCTTAAAATGAATGTTCGTTGCTTTCTTATAGCGTTCTTTAATCCATTCTGGAAAACACATCGACTTTCTAGAATGTTCTATTAGTGTTCTGTAAAACGTTCTACACTTGATATTTTGTAATTGATATATGCACTTGGTACGCACTTTGCAACTCTTTGATACTGAGTAATTTGGGTCTTTTTCCTTTAGTTTGTATGATCTCTATTTTCCATTCTCTGTCCTCCTGACTTATTAAGATGACACTTCTTTTCCTTCCTTTCTTATGCACAAGTGTCGTGCGTTATGACTTTAAAGTGCTTTCTCGTGGGTTATCAACACTGGGTGATCTTGACCACAGCCATCTGTGTAATCTCTTAGTTGATAAGTCCAGCACTGGTATGGAAACACAAAGAAGTGGCCCCTCTCTTTAGATCATCTTTGTCCCATCGTCCTTGACATTGCTGGACAAAGCAAATTTAGACTTCATTATCCCTTGTCAGTGGAAAATTTCTAATCTCGAACTTTTCCGTTGTTTAATACCACCAAACCGTATTCTGCTGTCCAGTCTTAGTAGCAAACCTACCTCCAGAACGCAATAGGCTGGTCCATGATACTGTCTGTCTTTGTAGCAAACCAATTTTTCCACTCTACATGTCACCTGTGTTGTAATCGACTCTCCCGCCTTGACCTACATACACATGCGATGGTCAATCCTTTGTGGTTATCCTTCTGTTTCATTAACCCTTCTCCCACCTGGGCAGTTGGTGTATGCAGTCGTCCATCTGGGAATCATTAACTCTCAGTATTACACGACAAGCCCTATGCTATAAATGTAAGACTTGTAGTAATAATATATATTTATTTATTTATTAACACCAGCCCTATGCTATAAATGTAAGACTTGTAGTAATAATATATATTTTTTTAATTTTTGCTTTCGCTCGCTTTGAACTCAAGCGTAGTCCACACACTTGCTATTACCTTTAGTGCACTAGGCTGAGTTTTGCCATATTACCAGTGTCCCTCTCCAACAGGCGAACCCACTCAGACTACAGAGGTATTTGTAGTTTACGTATCCAAGTCAAGGACGAGAAGTCGACATTTTAGTCTAACTAAAGAAGTAATAACTATAACATTCCCTCTTCTTCATTAAATATCAAGACAACCAGGGCGAGGTCGGAAAGGAAAGGAAACAGACATTTTCCAGGAGTGACCTGTAGTACTTAACTGGGTCATAGAATCTGTAGATGTAAGACGATCTATTGTAGGTTCTCATGCTCGTGGTGTCGCGAATGACGCAGTCCCTGGCAGCTCTCCAAGAGCTCACACTCGACTACGTGCTCGGTAACAGATCAAACTTTCTGACCCAATCCCGAGCATACACTCAGTGGTCAAGAGTGGTAGCGATCTCACTGCTTCGCTCTAAAGCTTCAGAAGTGCTGCATGTGTGAAGCTGTTTGATGACTAAATCATTTCTATGGCGCAAGGCTGTGCTATGGGGAAGCAGTCACTTAGCGTGGATGAACACTGATACTGCCCTACAGAAAGCGGCCTCTTCTTATAGTTCCTGCTGTATGGCCTTGGTGATCACGTCTCTCCACAGCCTCCTATCTCATGTGCTGCCAATCACTTCTGATAGCGACTTTCCTTCATGTCCTGTTGGACTGGCCTGCGTCCTATGGGTGGCACAGGCTAATGTCTTTCTATATGATTACACTATGTCTTTCCGTATGATTACACTATGTCTTTCCGTATGATTACACTGTCTTTCAGTATGATTACACTATGTCTTTTCATATGATTACACTATGTCGTTCCGTATGATTACACTGTGTCTTTCCATATGATTACACCATGTCTTTCCGTATGATTACACTGTCTTTCAGTATGATTACACTATGTCTTTTCATATGATTACACTATGTCGTTCCGTATGATTACACTGTGTCTTTCCATATGATTACACTATGTCTTTCCATATGATTACACTATGTCTTTCCATGTGATTACACTATGTATTTCCATATTTACACTGTCTTTCTGTATGATTACACTATGTCTTTCTGTATGATTACACTATGTCTTTCCGTATGATTACACTATGTCTTTACGTACGATTACACTATGTCTTTACGTATGATTACACTATGTCTTTCCGTATGATTACACTATGTCTTTACGTACGATTACACTATGTCTTTACGTACGATTACACTATGTCTTTCCGTATGATTACACTATGTCTTTCCATATGATTACAATAGGTCTTTTCGTATGATTGAACAACAGAATATTATGTAATCGTTTTTTTCTTATAACTGTACACATTTATGAATCAGTCTATATATATATATATATATATATATATATATATATATATATATATATATATATATATATATATATATATATATATTCTTTCTTGTTCCCCTTGTCTTACATGCCATCAGTTATGGCCACGTTGCCTAGAAGTCTAAAACTACGGACTTGTTTATTATATCTCTACAGTACGATGTTAGACACGTATTTATCCATCTTAGAAAGGAAACCCTAAGTCGACGTGGGAACAGTCTGTCTAACGCTCTCATACCACCTCTATAGTCAACAGTGTTAGAATTCCAGCATCTCCACCCACCCCATAGTCGGGACTTTCACGTTTTCTCTCTTCATCTGAAGAGTTTGACGGAAGTGAACTAAGAAAAGTGTTTACAGGATAGTCTAATTTTGGTAACAAAAATGGCCGGACTGAATGTAGTGTGATATATCAAGATGTAGATAGTATACACTGTAGTGGTTTTTAGGGTTATCGCATTAATTCGGTTCTCAATGCAGGCTATCTCTGTTTGGTGTAAACACTCCATGGTCCTGAGTAAACAGGACATGAGCTCTTCTGTGTCAACTGTTTGTAGCAGGAGCTCATACTGTACTGCTAGTTATTCCATTGATTCAATCTGTAGCAGTCTGTGGTAGTTAAAAGTTAGTGCATATCAACTGCAGGACATCGTAGTCAACCACTGCATTATTTGGCTGTGATTTCTGGGAAAGTTTGCGCTCAGTAATTATATATATATATGGCATTTTTCTAAAACAACTGAATAAATTAATTGTGGAGGGGGACAGATAGCATTACACAAATTAGATTTTTAAGAGCATGCATCTTTCCCACTGCAACATACGCGTGCTAGACCTGGACACTTACTAAAGAAGCTGAACAGCGAATAAAATGTCTTTGAATATAAATGTTACAGGAGGGTTTTAAGAATATTATGGATACAGAAAAGAACAAATGAATCTATACGACAAGAACTGAATATTGAAGAAGGTTGGCTACTAAAGACGTTAAAACAGAACATCGAAATAATTTGGTCACTTGAAACGTCATAAAATTTTGGAGACAAAAATTATGAAGGGGTATATGGGTATATTCCCGGGAAGAGAAGAAGAAGAAGAAGATCAAAGAGAAGATTGGTGCAGGAAGTGGCAGATGATCTCCAGATGGGTGTATCGGACGCGGGACATCTTGCTTATGACTGATGACCGAGCAGTTTTCAGGAAGGTTATTATGGGAGCGAGGTTCTGCAAAGGATATGCTACTGAATGAATGAATGAATGAATGAATGAATGAATGAATGGTAGTTTTCTACATATAGAGACAGCTTTAAGGCCTACTCTTTTGGATTTCCAATGCTGATAATATTTTAATATCCGCAGCTTGCACCCCGGTCCTCGTAACTGATCACCCTTACCTTAGAATGCTATGTATTCGATCCATTACCCTAGGATTAGGGGAGCGTATAACATCTGTCTGGTTTGTTATTGTGTTAAAGTAGATGGCCCCACGGCTAGCCAATCCAGAGACGGACGCTGGTCTCTATAAGCCTCACAGTTAGTTGTACATGCTCTGTCCAAGTTGTTGTCAGTATCGAGTCAGTCGCCATTACTTCCACGACATTTTCCTGTACCCATGTTAGGCTGGGTCCACCCGGGATCCCAGGTCAGTTAAAACAAATGTGAACCGCCCCCGATGCGGGTGGAACCCATGACCAGCGTGCTTGCAGGTGAGCGTCTAGTTACTGCACTGCCGCGGCTCTGCCAACTCCTCACCGGGTTATATCGTACTATGTCTCTCTATGATGTATACTTTGACTTCTAAACAATCATAGATTTCCCATGAACCAAGAATTCTGAACAACCAAGATTCTAATATCGATCTTGCACATTTCGCTATTTCTGAGCTTGGAGAGGGGAAGATGACTCTGCAAAACGTAGCTCGTAGAGATGGCACTTCGGTACCGGAAAGACCGGAAAGTATCTACACCTAAGTCACTCCGATAGATGGAAGTCATCTGTAGATAGATGGAAGTCATCTGTAGATAGATGGAAGTCATGTGTAGGGCTCTATGGACGCCAATGCGTCGGAATTAAGAGTTAACCCTCATGTCATTCAGACAGGTCACCAATCAGCATCAGCATAATGAGATGGAGTGAAAAGTTCCCGTCCTCCTCAACTTTTTTTTCTAGACAATTTCTAGAAAATTCTGAAAATATTCGATACCGATTTCATGGGGGATGCATCGACCTCAAGCCGAAAGAAAAATCCTAGCTTGTTTGCAGATTGAACCTGGGCCACTATATCGCCATGCAAACATACTAACAACTACACCACCTGGGTTCCCTAAATGGAGCGAGCTTGTTTAATTGCCCCTTTCCCATAGCCATGGTCTTATATATGTGAAAGTAATCGCCGTCGATCAAGCCATAAGCCAAGATCAAAGTACTAATGCCACTCAGAAGTGACTAGTCGTTGAAGTGAATGACTGCAGTCAGTACTCACTTTTCACGGAGTTCCAGCTAAGGACATGTTCCCACGAGGCAGCTGGTCAAACACGTCCCAAACATCAACCAATCCCAGGGCTGTCGTTCTACGTGCGCTGCTTCAGGACATGGTCAGGGCGGTTCACGAGTCACTTGACCCATCAATTGGTCGGAGATTGAATGTTGGTTTGTACAACTTCTTATCTATGGCTGTAGATTAGCTTCTGATGACGAAAGAGCAATACTGTGAAGTGGGAAATTAAGGTATTTTGAACCTAGATGTGAAGTGTATTTTGAAGAACCGGTTAACTTCGTGTTCGAAATATGACTCATGTTGTGTGAGCGTAGAAAAGTAGATTGGGTTTGGCCAAATATTGGCCACTCCGTGTTTCAATGAATAAATCAATAAATAGATGTAGACCAGGATGAGTTTATTACACGTATGAGTTTTAGACTTTTAGAAGGCAAACATTACAAATGGTGTCTGGAACAAGTAATTATTTCAGAAATCTTCCGTCATTGACTTAATTAAAAAACTGTTTTGTCTAAACTGCGTGGTGCATGTTTACAGCAGAGCTGCAATATTTGCACCTTTCGGCCAACACATCCGACTTCTTCATGCGTTTGTTGACCGGGTTAACCTCCCGGGGCTCATCAATCTAATTGCTGCTTGTACCCTTCCTTGAGTAAAAGTCCCGTATGAAGTAACAGATGAAATCTCAAGATGCATTCATTCAGCACTGACTGTAGGCAATTTGACCTTCTGTAGTTTGCCATTGCTTTCTGGACGAAAAGTTAATGTTCAAGTTCAACTTAATACCGGTGTAGGATTGAATGCCATATCTCACCATTAGCGCACCGGAAGATTAAGAGCGCGCGTTCACATCCTTTCGACTACGTCGGCTCTTAGGGATGTAAATTACAAGTACCTCTGAAGTGATGGAAGGGATCGCATGATGGCGAAGGACACTGGTAATAGAGACAGCTAACCCTCACGCACAAACAACCCAATGCAGGCACTAGTCGTAGCCACTACCAGCAGCAGTAGCAAGAGTGTGGGCTATGCTTGAGTTCAAAGTGATTAAACAAGGTTTTAAAGTCCAGGTGATTGACTTCATTGCACCGGGTTGTATCCCATAATGGCTCGGTCTCTTTCCGCAGGGAAGTCTGCAGAAAGCGTTGCACACTGCACGAACTCTGTAACTCTAGCGACGACCCCTAGGAGTCTATAAGAAAATTGCACTCATGAACCGAACGTCGTAGCCCGGAATCGAACCTACAACCTTCGGAGCGCGAGACAGTCGGCGTAACCATTTCACCACGGAGTTAGTTAGTTGTATATCTCCCACTGGACGTTGCAGTCAACCCCAACATTTTTTGTCAGCCTGTAATCTCTTGGCAAGTTTACGTTCAGTAGTTTGCCATTGCTTTCTAAACAACCGGCACCCATACCATTTCATAAAAAAAGAACCAACGCATGGCGGTCAAAGTGAGTGAACGCAAAAGAAAGGACAGAGGTCTTCAAATAGATAGCAGGAGCTACTTCGGGTCGTTTGAGATTTAAAACGAGCCAATGTATCTCTATAGTTCGCCGGATATCACAAGGGCAGGACAGAACAGTAACATTGTTCTTGCCAAACGTATCGTAAGAAGCGACCAAGGAGTTTTCATCTGGGGGATGGGAACGCCACCTGGCAGAAAGTCTTAGATGTACACTTGAAACAGACATGAGCATGTCTTTAAAACATGCCATACAAGTAATTCAGTCCGACAAGGTCACCCGGGGAGGGAGGATTCTTTTATAGAAGGAAAAAACACACCCCCCCACCCCCTAAAAAAAAAAAACACACACACACGCACGCACACACACACACACGCACGCACACGTACACACAAACACACACACGTACACAAATACACACACTCGCGTACACACATACACACACCTAACACATACACACATGCGTACGTACACAGAGGTGAGTAGTAGAGAATTAAAGATGGAGATGAGTAATATAAGGAAGGCGTGGAAGAAACTGCACCGGACAGCAAGGAACAGGATGGCATGAGATGAGGTAGTTGAGGATTCATGCTCCATTTAGGAAGGGTGGATAGAATGTAGAGGAAAAAGAGGAGGAGGAGGAGAAGAAGAAGAAGAAGAAGAAGAAGAAGAAGAAGAAGAAGAAGAAGAAGAAGAAGAAGAAGAAGAAGAAAAATAGTACTAATGAATTCATGAGTGTTAGTTCAATTTAAAGAGAGAAAGAGAGAGAGAGAGAGAGAGAGAGAGAGAGAGAGAGAGAGTAGAGAGAGAGGGAGAGAGAGAGAGAGATACAAAGTAGATAGGTATATTGGACAACACATGTGGAATTACTGACACAATCAATCAATCAATCAATCAATCCATCAATCAATCAATCAATCAATCAATCAATCAATCAGTTCTTCTTCCCGTTTATGCCTGCCATCATTTGTTGTTGTTCTTCTTTATGTCTTGGCCATACATGGGCGAACATGAACCCCGCCAATCCTGTCTGTAATCTGATATATTAATGAACGTGATATCATTCACATCTATTATTTATTACACGGCTACGTACACACCCCACGTAGATCTTTTCCCTACATGCATCTATGGCGTACATTACGCCAATCTAGGTAATTTATGAGACACAGCATCCCGATCAAATCTGTAAGCGTATGATACAATCGGATACTTATAAAGCTATAAAAATGGTTGGCCCTGAACTGTATCTAATTTCTTAATTCTTAGTTCAGGCATGCGGATCGAGTGGATAGTTAGTTAGTCAAGAGTCACGGTTCTAACTTCACGGCAAAAGGTATATAATACTCCGGTCCCATGCCAGTGAATATCATACAAAATACTCCTCACTGTGTAACGTGAAAAGTGGATATTTGGTCGCACATTGACCTATATTTACTTCTTTAGCAATGCTACGGTGTCATGTGATATTTGATGTTCCTGAAGTTTTCAGTAATCCTTTTCAGTACTCATTTTCAGTAATCCCTTGCAGCAATCCCATCTCTTCTAGCAGATGATATGTTACGTCTGTCAAATACTGCTAAGGAATTAGAATAGTTACTTCTATCTATCGAGAGAAACAGTGAAGATCTAAATCTGTTTCTGAACCTAAAAAGACACAGTGAAGATCAAAATCTGTTTCTAAACTTAAAAGAGACAGTGAAGATCAAAATCTGTTTCTGTACTTAAAAAGAAACATGAAAACTGACGTCCACGGACACACCAACAAACTAATTAAACAACACAATCAACAGTTGAGAAATTGACAATGTCACATCAACAAACCAGTTAAACATCACAGTCAACAGTTGAGAAATTGACAATGTCACACCAATAAACCAACTAAACGACACAATCAACAGTTGAGAAATTGACAATGTCACACCAATAAACCAACTAAACGACACAGTCAACAGTTGAGAAATTGACAATGTCACATCAACAAACCATCTAAACGACACAATCAACAGTTGAGAAATTGACAATGTCACACCAAGAAACCAACTAAACGACACAATCAACAGTTGAGAAACTGACAATGTCACACCAAGAAACCAACTAAACGACACAATCAACAGTTGAGAAACTGACAATGTCACATCAACAAACCATCTAAACGACACAATCAACAGTTGAGAAATTGACAATGTCACACCAAGAAACCAACTAAACGACACAATCAACAGTTGAGAAATTGACAATGTCACAAACCTGGAACATCTTGGCTTCAAAATCAACAACACCGGGAACCGTTAAAAAAAAAAAACGAAGCCAGAGGTAGATTGGACAAAGCAATGCAGAGATTAAAAGTATTTTAAACTATAACACAACACGCAGAGGCCAACCAAGAGAAATGATGCTGGATAGATTGAAGCGGTGGCATGGAGGAATATCATCAGCAGAGTTGATACAGAACACCACAGACCAAGATATGTCGAGAGACATGAAATCCTACGCCAGCTGGCAGGGCACTTGATGATGATAATAATGATGATAACGCAACGACAACATTAAGCAACTTAAAGTGATATTTTTGAGAACGTGTATATTTACTGTGCAATTTCATAAGTATTGATTGGCGTTCATAGAAGTAGAGGAAAGAAGTAGGAATAGGAGGATACGATACTCGAGACAACATATAATTGAAAGCTATAGCTACCATGCCGAAGCAGAATTACAAGTCCACATACATAGCCTAAACGAAGTGTGTACGGAGCATAACACGAAAAGTAGCATAAGTAAAACACACGTAATCACCGACAACAACAAAACAACACATATTCATCTAAAAGAACACCCCCTGAAACAAGTAGATAGCTTCAAGTACTTAGTAAGTATAATATAGTCAAATGGCAAATAAGAAGACGAGATCAAAAATAGATGCAATAAGGCAAACCAACTCATTGGACAAATGGCACCAATACTAAAGAACAAACATGTATCAACAGATACTGAAACATCACTCTACAACACAATATTCCTACCAACTTTGTGCTACCAATGCCAAACCTGAACAATGACAGAAAAAGAGGTTGGGGGGGGGGGGGGGAGAGGAGGATATTACAACAACGGAAATGAGATTTCTGAGCAGAATACTCAATGTATCAAGAAGAGAGAAAATCAGAAATTAAGAAATCAGGACTAAAGTGGAGTTATATCAGCGTTAGATTTCATCAGAAAAGAAACAAGTTTTGTGATCTGGCCATGTAACAAGGCTACCAACTAACAATATACCAGAACAGGCAATGATGTACAGAGGGAATAACAGAATCCATGGGAATCTTGATATATGAAGCCCATAAAAGGACACTGTCCCGCTGTTTATGCTTCACCTCGACACCGCAAGGTACAAAAGGAACATGACGAGATGGGATGATGAGTTACTATACCACATTATAACCTGTTACCTCCAAATAGAGAACGTCACTGTGTGGGGTACTCACGATGGAGACAATCAGCGCTATGGAGGTGATACGTTCGGAGAAACTAATGAAAATAGAAGATTACAATAGTTAGTTGCACATCCTTTACAGGACGCAGCAGTCAACCCCTGCATTCTTTGGCTGTTTGTGATTTCTGGGCAAGTTTACGTTCAGTAGCTTGCCATTTCTTTCTGAATGACCGGCTCCAATACGTATGTAAACCAACGCAAGGTGGTCTGTTGCCAAATCGCCCGCAGCTGTGTTTCGAATGCGATATACAGGATTACGAATTGCGTCCGTAACTACTTCGCCACGGAGCAGGGTATACAAGACTAAACGCAACTATAATAATAAAAAGACACACGTTGTTTTTATTTGATCAAATAAAAAGAAGCAGGGGTTTGGAGGACATCGTAACGTTTGGAAAGATAATCGCTAGAGAAGATTAGAACAACAATCGCTATGGCAAACGTAGCCTTTTGCAAGATGGAAAACATACTGACCAATTAAAAGACGTCAATTGCAATGAGACAAAAGAGTATTGAATTGCTACGTATGTGTGAGACGTGGACAATGCGCAGACAAACTGAAAAACAACTAATGAATATAGTTAACCATTCGTATGGAATCCAAAATTCCCTTGGGTAATTACAGAAGTATGCTATAAAGCCCACAGGCAGCCAAAATGGATCAAAAACGGAACAGTATGATCGCCCACGTCAATCGGCAAGACACTTGATGATATCAATTTGTTTCTTCCTTTATAAGGTACAGTTCATGACAACCAAATGTGGGCAATGAGCAGACAAGCTGAAAAACATCTGATGGCTGTGGAAATGTGGTTTCTGAGGAAAATGCAAAGAATAGCAGGGACAGACAGAAAAACCAATGACTAAGTCCTACAAGAAACAAATGAAAACCGTAAACTGATTAGAAACATTAGACGTAGATAGTCAGTTCGTTGGAGACGCTATGAGAAGAAATAAATTGGGCAACTTTGTGACAACGGGCACGATTGAAAGGAAGATAATAAGGGGAAGGTAGAGAAGTAAATACCCGGATGGCTTGGCCACGTGGTGTGGTCGAGACAGGAACACGGAGCTGATCCACGACTCTGGTGATTGCGTGAGGTGGCGAAACATGACCGCCCACGCCTATCAGCATGGTACATGATGATGAGTTTGTCGTTGCTTTCAGAACGACCGGCTCCCGTACCATTGCATGTAAACCAACGCAAGGCGGTCTGCTGCTAAAAAGGCCCACAGCTGTCTTTCGAACGTGGTATGCAGGATTACGAGTTGCGTCCGTAACCCATTCGCAACTAAACATGGCCCTATATTTGACCTCTGCTGGACGAGCAAGCTTCTGTGGTCAATTCATGGACACGGTTCAAGCCGTTTGTACTTGACACTTGATCTACAGGCAGGTTGTTCCCCTTGTCGTCAGGCCGCATTGACGTCTGCACGGGAATATATTCGCAGAACGGCACGTGAGCAGCACAGGGCGGAGCCAAGGCCAGGTCTACTTGTGGAGATATTGAAGAACTAACAATATCTTGTTTGACGTATCTAAGTAGTCACCAAACTAAGAAACATTCGGTGGCGTATCCTTTACTGAAAGAAGCTGGGGGTTGAAATTGGGGGGGGGGGGAAGACTGATAATGATTAGTTTGCTAGTATCGTATATATATATATATATATATATATATATATATATATATATATATATATATATGTGTGTGTGTGTGTGTGTGTGCGCGCGTGCGTGTGCGTGCGCGTGCGTGCGCGTGCGTGTGTGTGTTGTTCACCTCATTTTGTTCCTCTTGTACCTTGGCGTCGAGGTGAAGCATAAACAACGGGAGAGTGCCCGTTTCATGACTTTATACATCGAGATTCTCACAGACTCTGTTATTCCCTATGCCAATCGTTTACATGGTCGGCCTCTTCTTCTGGTTCCTTTTGGTCTACACATCATTGCATGTTGTGGTATAATGTTGATTGGTGGCCTAGTTATGTGGCCGAACCATTTCACTTGCTGTTTTCTAATGAAATCTAGCGTTGCTATTACTTGCAATTGAGTCCTGATTTCATAGTTTTTGATGTTTTTCTCTTCTTGATACGCTTAATCTTCTTTTCATGAGCCTCATTTTCGCTTTTGTAATTGTCGAAAGATTGTGCTGCAGAGTGCTTTTATTAGCATCTACAGATACGTGTTTATTCTATTGTATTGGTGCCATTTATCAAATGAGTTGATTTGCCTTATTGCATCTATGCTCGATCTCGTCTTCTGATGTGCCATTTGATAATATTATACTTCTTAAGTATAGTACCTAAAGCTATTTACTTGTTTCAGGGATGTTCTTTGTTTTTATGAATCTTTGCTGTTTTGTCTAGTGACTGCCGCTTTTATCAACGATGAACTGTAATTTTAGTAGCCGTCTGTTGTGTTGGCAATCTGGATATATGCCTGTGCGTGCTGCTGGTTTGTCAGGGACTGCTGTCTGTTCCAATTTCACACAGGACTGTGAGAGCGTTTTGTGTGATATTCATTGGCACAGAAACGGAGCATTATGGGGTGACCCTTTGCCGTGAAGTTGGAACCGCGACTAACTAACAGAGCTTTGACACTATGCTGCTGTTCTCCTTGTGAGATCTATAGAAGGAGACTGGGGCACATACTGAGATATCCATGTGCAGTGACAGCGATCGTTGGGCAGACCAAACACCAACTTTAGAATAGAAAATGTACAACTGGTAACCAATAAAAAAATGTCAACTGAAACGAGAAAAAGAGTGGAAAAAAAAAGAAAAAAAAATAGAACCTGCGCTTTTGTATGGACGTGAACGTGGACAATGAGCAGACAAGCTAAAAAAAAAAACATCTGATGACTGTGGAAATGTGGTTTCTGGGGAAAATGCGAAGAATACCATGCGCAGACAGAAAAACCACTGAGCAAGTCATACAAGAAGCAAATGAAAACCGTAAACTGATTAGATACATTACACGTAGAGAGTCAATAATTTTTGGACACTTTATGAGAAGAAATAAACTGCAGAACCGTGTGACATCTGGCATGATTGAGGGGAAAAGAACGAAGGGAAAGGCAGAGAGATGTTACCCCATAGGGCAACGACAAACTACTGCACAGACAGACTACCGAACGCACGGAGCGAAAACACTAAAGGCTGTGCAGACACCTGCCGTTGATCTGTGGGTAGGATTCCTTCCTGCTGGCGTGATAGTCATGTGTTCGGATCCCCATCATGGCGGGAATTCTTTTAAACCGACCTGGCCTCCCAGGCCGACCCAGCCTGACATGGGTACCCAAACCGCCATGGGAAGTAGAGCAGCCGGCGCAATACTGATCACATGACCTGTATTGTGCCCTTTGGTCCATACACATATTTAGAGGTCAGCATGGCCGAGTGGATGGGATCGTGCGTTCTTAAATATCCGGTGTGCTGATGCCAAAGGGTTCAACCCCTACACCGGACAGTTGGACTAAAATATTGACTTCTCGTCCTTAACTTACGGACAAAAATTACAAGTACCTCTGAAGTTGGAGTTGGTTTAACCGATGGTGAGTGACACTGGTAATAGGAAAAGCTATTTACACGCAAAATTAAGTCCAGTGCTACTAGAAAGTAGTGTATGGACTACGCTTGTGTTCAAAGCGAGGGGGAAAAATAGCTATTACCACATACTCAGTACGCTGCGAGGCTGGCCGAAAAAAAACACAACAACGGTTATTTAGCTACTGACTTTATTCCATAGTGAATACGCCCATGACAGCATGTAGCCAACGGAATGCCACGGTTGACACGGAATTCCCTTCAAGTAGTGTAGCCAATAGAGTGTGAGTTCTTGTCACGCGCGCTGGTCTTATAAATTCTTTCCGGCTCCACTTCTCAGTGATTCCCTGGGCCTACTTGTAGAAACAACAATTGTGATTTAATGTGTAACAACGTGTGGTGATGTGTTTCAAAGCTCAACACTAATATATTAAATGCAGTAATACCATCGTTATTGTACCAACTTTCTACTATAGAAGCGTAAAGAAGATCGGCCATCATATACTACACAATTTGTGTACGAATGATAACAAAACTGGATATTTACTGAGTATCTAAACAGAACAGACAGTTTGACTTGTATTGTGTTGTACGGTGCGTCGACGTAATTTCAAGCGTCCTGTTTAGTACCAACTGAAGAAGGAACGGCGTCTACCCAGTTTGTTGGAGCAGTTGTTCACACCCAACTTCTCCAGCATTCAACTTTTCCCAGTATTTTTTAGTGGGCGTTTCATAACGAGGACAATTTCAACGTGGTTCATTTCATCAATTAATATTTTAATATTAACAACTCGTGATTGCTAAACTTGTGTAGTTTAGTTGACTTCTGGTATCTTCACGTGGAAAACTTCATCACAGCCTGTGTTTTCAGTGGCGTGAAATCATCTAACCTGCACAGAAATTCATACTTTGACATTGTTCTTGTCTTAATGATTTCCGCTAACATTGACAACAAAACTATAATTTCTGAAAATTGGATTCTTTATGACTATTTATAAAAACAACATCAATTTTGTATAAAAAATACAATAAAACACAAGGACAACATGAAGCCGACACAAGAGGAACTGAACTGTCTTGTTCACAACACAACCTACGCCCGACTTCTGTGTCTCAACGATGTCAAGGCCAGGCTTTACCTCCCGGTGACCATCTTTCTGGCAGTGCTGATTGTCATTGGCACTATCGGAAACACGGTGGTAGGTCAATTTGTGCCCGAGTGGTTGTCAACTATATAAGTATCGGTTTTACTATATCAGGTTTTGTTGTAGACATGAAATGTGAAGCGTTAGCGCGTGAAATGTTCATCCGGAGTTGGCCAATTCCCTTCATGCGAGCTTATTTGTTGAAAAGAAAAAAAATATTGTTGCAACTGAGAAATAACCCCGGGCTGACTAGGCACATCTCTACCTACTTATACAACCACGACCCTTCTGTATACACATACGCACGCACGCGCGCGCGTACACACACACACACCCGCACACACATCTGTCTGATCCCATGATCCGACCATTAATACTTTCTTCTGATTAAGCATTTATTTAATCTATTTAAGGACGTTTCTGACGTAATCTACAGGTGTCGGATCGGATATTATTTACCGACGTCTGCCATAAACTACAGGCGTGTCTGCTCTCATCTACAGGCGTGTCTGCTCTCATCTACAGGCGTGTCTGCTTTCATCTACAGATGTGTCGGCTTTCATCTACAGATGTCGGCTTTCATCTACAGATGTGTCTGCTCTCATCTAAGATGTGTCTGCTTTCATCTACAGATGTGTCGGCTTTCATCTACAGATGTCTGCTTTCATCTACAGATGTGTCTGCTCTCATCTACAGATGTGTCTGCTTTCATCTACAGATGTGTCTGCTCTCATCTACATATGTGTCTGCTTTCATCTACAGATGTGTCTGCTCTCATCTACAGGTGTGTCTGCTATCATCTACAGGTGTGTTTGCTTTCTTCTACAGGTCTGCCTGGTATACATCAGAAGACGCACCCGCGTCTCATCCCATTACTTCATTCTGGCACTAGCTGCCCTTGACCTCATGACCTGCGTGGTGGGACTGCCAACAGAGATAGCTGACCTACTTCTGCCCTACACCTTCGAGTCACCCTGGGCCTGCAAGATTCTGCGCTTCATCCACTCCAGCACCATCATCGCCAGCAGCACCATCCTCATCCAGGTAACAGCGTTTAACAGTTTCACTGCCAGACAAAAAGTAGGTTTGGACCCACAAATTGGATGGCGGAAAATATGAAGTAGGGGGGTGGGTGTCACGATTATGACTTAAATGTTGTTAATATGGTAGCAGCCATGTTGTATTATATATCAAATTATAGTGGGTTGCATAGAGAAAACTGCTGTGTATAAGCCCATGGCAGACACTGAAAGTCGTTTCAGACGATTAACCACCCTATGACAATTAATCATCTAATGACACCCGTACACCATCTGTTGTGCTTCTAGTGGCAAGTTGACGGTCAGGAGTCACCTATTGCAGGAGGTAACTTCCCCTACCGGGCAAGGCTGCACCCATGGAACACTCTTGTACGCCGTCGTATATCTATTTTCTATATTGATACATCATGATGTTCTGACTCGCACTTTGCCGTCTTGACAGACAATGGTTTGTTATATTGTGCTTAAAAAAAAAGACATAATAACAATAATGGCGGTAATACTAGGTATGGATTTATACCTCCCCATAGCACAAAGCCTGGACTGAATTGTAGAGACCATGTGTTGTTCATGCAGCGTGATCCCTCTCTCGGACTGCCTAGTTTACTCCAGAGGAAAGGTAACACCAATTCACATGAACAAGCATCTGTAAAGAATGTAGTATGCCATTGCTTTCCTTCTTGGCAGTGACAATGCTGGTCATTGACTGTAGCCTGTGTCTCTACAAAAAAATCCTGTCTACCATAACAAGCTTGAGACCACAAGCAATAACTATCTATCGGCTGCTCGTAAGCTCAATCCGCTACATGCTGTTTTGGTTTCACGTTACCCTGGTGGGGGAAGGGAGGGGGGGGGGGTAAACAGGTACTCCACCTTGCTTAAGGGTGTCCCGTAGACTGGCAGAGTGAATTAGACTCCTTACTTGTCCTTTGATAGTTGATACCCCTACCGCGCCACCCAGTATTTGGACAAGAACACAGACCTGGTTCTAGACCCAGGTCATGGCGTAAGATGGCGAACTTTGACCGTCTAAGCTTATTGGAGTAGCACATGATGATGATGATGATGATGATGATGATGATGATGATGATGATGAATGTTGTTGCTGCAGTTCACAAACTTGCTCTAGTGTAACATTCTCTGTTTACGAAATGATGAATACGAGGACAGGCAGGCAGGCAGACACACAGACAGATAGGCAGACACCAAGACAGACATCCAGCCAGAAAGACATCCAGCCAGACAGATATCCAGCCAGGCAGACACCAAGCCCGACAGACACCCAGCCAGACAGACATCCATCCATCCAGACATCTATTCAGACAGACATACATTCAGACAGACATACATTCAGACAGACATCCAGCCTGCCAGACATCCAGCCTGACAGACAGCCAGACAGCAAACAGACAGTCCGACAGCCAGCCAGACAGCCATCCAGACAGACAGACAGCCCGACAGACAGCCATCCCGACAGATACTCAGCTCGACAGACAGCCAGCTTGACAGCCAGCCAGACAGACAGAGAGCAAGTCAGACAGACACTCAGACAGACACTCAGACACTCAACCTGACAGACAACCAACCAGACAGCCAGTCAGACAGACAGCCAGCCAGACAGCTAGATAGCCAGCCAGCCCGACAGCCAGACAGACAGCCAGACAGCCAGCAAGACATACACCCAGCCAGTCAGACAGCCAGCCAGACATACACACAGCCAGCCAGACAGCCAGTCAGACAGATAGCCAGACAGGCAGCCACTCAGTCAGCCAGACAGACAGCCAGACAGACATCTAGAAAGACATCCATACAGACATCCAGACATACATCCAAACAGACATTCAGACAGACATCCAGACAGACATCCAGTCAGACAGCCAGCCAGCCAGACAAACAGATAGCCAGCCAGCCAGATAGACAGCCAGACAGACAGTTCGCCAGGCAGACAGCCTGGCAGACAGCCAGCCCGAAGACACTCAGCCAGCCAGCCAGCCAGACAGACATCCAGCTAGACAGACAGACATCCAGGCAGACAGTCAGTAAGTCAGTCAGCCAGACAGACAGCCAGCCAGCCAGACATAGGCACCCAGCCCGACAGACACTCAGCTTGACAGACAGTCAATCAGACTGACAACCAGACAGACATACAGCTAGACAAAGACAGAGAAATAGAGAGACATACATGTAGATAATATACTTACATATACAGAAAACACTAACCAGAAAGACAGTATAATACGATTACATACCAAAGTGTCTATAATGTTAAATAAACATACCTTATCTTTTACTTGCAGGTAGCCTTTGACCGTTACTATCGCATTTGCCAACTTGGACGCCAGTTTACGGCCAACAAAGCCAAATTTCTCTGTGTTGGGGCGGTTATACTAGGTTTCATCTGTTCCTGGCCCACATTCTTGCTTTTTGGCAGGTCAGTTCATGTATGTGACATAGTGATTAGTGAAACAGTAAGGTATGAAAGATCATGCGGTGAAACATGCACAAACACATAATACCTCAGGACCTCAGGCTTGACAATAAAAAGCACAGTGAGGAAAGTGAATAATTATATATTATTTTGAACAGCGAAGACACAAACAATAGATAGTGTAATACACACACACACACACACACACACCTGAAATTTCCTACATCAATCATTATCATCATCAAGTGCCTTGCTAGCTGGCGTAGGCGTTCGTGTCTCTCCACAGAACTGGATCTTTGATGGTCTGGATCAACTCTGCTGATGACATTCCTCCATGCCACCGTCTCAATCAATCCAGCATCATTTCTCTTGGTCGGCCTCTACCTCTTTTCCCCTCGATCTTTCCAGTCGTCACAATGTTCTCCAATGCTTCTCTTCTCATCAGAGCATAATGAGCTGTTTGTCTCGTTTTTTAAAAAAAAGTCTTGTCCACAATAGCGCTTAATATTTTGGAAACCGTTCACGCGATTGATAGCCACAATGCGTTTCGTGTGTTAACACACAAAATGAACGCATGTTAAAGCTAGCCCAGGTAATTGCCATTCATTTACAAAAACTAACTTTGTGCAAACAAAAAGACATGGTAGTCATTTTACAATTACATTGTTAGATAATTCAAATTGCTGTGTATATATGCGTGTTGTATATCTCAACTTGAAGGATTTATCTAATTGCCTTAGCAAATGTTGTTTGAATTCTGCACCTGATTAGATGCTGCGAAATATTCCGGGCAGCAAATCGTGCAATATATTGTTTGTCTTTATTGTTCAAATCCATTAAGAGAAAATGAAATGTTTTGAATTGTATAACAAGAAATGTGATAATACCGCAAGCCGAATTATACAAGAAGAAATGTGATAATACCGCCAGCCGTCCCCCATGTCGTTCAGAAATGGCGCTTGTCTGTGTGTCATAACGATTATGTAAATTATTGACATGTTCGTGAGGCACTTAACAACTATCACTCTCCGTAACTCATAGGCGATCATGACTCTCCACAGCTGCCGCTCTCTAACACTGTCTATCTACACTTGTGCTTGTATGATTCCAAGTCTTGATGCAATGCTTCATATCCTTTGCAGGACGTCGCAATCAATGCCATGTAGATTTTTAGACACTTTAAAGTGCTTTCTGAACGAGAAGTCTAACTTAATGCCGGTGTAGAGATTAAACTAGCCACTTTAGTAACATTTTCTCAATTGCTTTTTAATTATATAACCTTCATAGCTAGATACCTCTTGAAAATACAAATCCAAAGGTACCTTATTCAAGTATGTAGGTCAATTATAAGCCGAGATATTAATGTTTGTGTGTTAGTTTATCATTTAATGGAGACAAATAGAAAAAAAAAAAACGATTTTGACCCTTTCACTTTTTGTGACCTACCTACACACATGGATATCATGTTTGCCGTATTTTACAGGAATATTTTGTGTGTGGTAACGTTCGGTTATTTGTTTTTGTGTCTCCGATATGGGGACAGTGAGCGTACTCATGTTAAATTCCCCGATTATTTCAAAATCGCATTAAAACAGAAACCGATTACCGAGTATTGTAGTTCCCTCCATTGTCTACGAATCTACATCTTGGTTTCTCAAATTATTCTTCTAACGGAGATAGAGAGACTGTCTTTTTAAGACGTAAGCAGACTCGTAAATTCCGTTTTATATAGACTTTGGGTATTGATTTAGTATGAATAATTAAATTGAGCATACATTTTTAAGCGTATTGTGTAATTTTCGACTATTTAAGTCGGCGGTAACGTCCCATACTGAAATTAAAAAGATTGCATGCTATGATGCTGTAATGGGATATTGCAATGGCGGGAATATAGCAGTTTCCCGTGTCATAATTCAGCGATGATCATTTAATATTCTTAGGGACTATTCAGAGCGACGGCAATGATAATATATGCATGCGTGCATTTAACACCCATTGTAGTATTTATGTGTAAATTGTCATCACTCTACACGTTGGTAACATTTACATTTGGGTAACTGTTCATCACAACTTAACTCATATATACGCACGCATGCATACTGACGTCATCACAACATGACGCGGCATGTATATATATCTGTGAGTTTATAGATATTGGTGTGTTTGTGTGTGGGTGTATGTGGGGGAGTGTAAATACACACCATACACACACACACACACACACACACACACACACACACAACTTATTTACAGGACATTGCAGTCAACACCAGCATTTGTCAGCTGCTGTTGATGTCCTTGAAAGTTTCATGTTCAGTAGTTTGCCATTGCTTTCTGAACGACCGGCTCACATACCTTTCCATAAGAAACCAACGCGACGCGATCTGCTGCCGAATCTCGCGCAGTGTGTTTCATACATGAGTATACAGGATTACGAACAGTGTCGTTAACACCTTCGCCAGGGAGACCGGTATATATATATATATATATATATATATATATATATATATATATATATATATATATATATATATATATATATATATATATACCGCCATGCTCCGCGGCCTAAAGGCTTGCGACCGCGATTAGTGAGGCCGCTGTCTAACTCAAGGGCAGATAACTACTGCCAGTTTATATATATTTACATACACACGCACACACACACACACACACACACACACACATATATATATATATATATATATATATATATATATATATATATATATATATATATATATACCTCCACATCATGCTATGATGACGTCAGACCATGCGCGTGACTGCACGCGCTGTCTGTCAGCGCGAGATCGCCAGCGTAGTTGCATTTTGACAAAATAAGTCCCGTTGGAAAGTTGCAAAATTATCAATGATCTTGTCCTTGTGGAGTGATGAAAAATTACACATAAATGCAATAATGGATGTTGAATGTACACATGCATTCATTATCATGATAATCGCTCTGAATACTCCATAACAATATTAAATGATCATTGCTAGAGTATAACAAGTAACTAAGATGTCTGCCGCCATTGAATTATCACATTACAGTATGCGATCTTCATCATTTCAGTGTGAGATTGACTGCCAACTTAAATGGTCGAAAATTACAAAATACACGTAAAATGTTTGCTAAATTTAATAATACACAGTATAACAATGTAATACGTCTTATAAAGCGGTATTTACGGGTTTACTTACCACTTAGAATAGGCAGCCTGGTTCTCCGGTTTAACAAGGATTCCCGATGCGCCAGAAATGTAGAACGCAAAACGGGGTAGAAAAAAACTATATAAAGTAATCGGTATCTGTTTTAAAACGATCTTGAAATAATCGTGGAATTTAACATCATGAGTACGCTTACTGTCCCCATATCGGAGACACAAAAACAAATAACCGAACGTTACCGCAAGAAAAATTTCGGTAAAATCCGGCAAACCTAACTGTAGTACCCACAACCCGCTATCAACGCACCGGAAAATTAAAAAGCGAGCGCTCTTATTCTTTCGATTACGTCGATCTATCATGATGTAATAATAACTAGTAATTCTGTCTCTGCATTACTTTACCTCGTTTCCCATTAATCTTACCTGTTGTCACATTACATCCCGGTTCTCTTCTCATGCCGTGACCAGTCAATCTTGCCTGTCATTCAGATGGTAGCTGCGTGAACGCTGGCCTGCCGACCCAGTGGATAGGGGTTTGATCCTCATCGAGGCGGATTCGAGTGTTTAAAACTGACCTGGGATACCGACTCGACCCAGCCTAAAATGAGTACCATAAATATCGTGGGAAGAAAAGGCGACCAGTGTGATACTGACCACATTACTCACATAGTTCCCGTAGGTCTGTAAAAATATGCGTATAGCACACCTCTGAAGTCGGAGTGGGTTCGCCTGATGGCGAGGGACAATGGTAATAGGGAAAGCTAATCCACACACAAAATTAAATACAATGCTACTAGAAGTAGTGTGGATGGACAACGCTTGGGTTCAAAACGAACGAGAGCAAAAACAAAATGGGTATAGTAGCTTATATCCCGAATAAGCCATACGACGGGTATCTGTGTATCTGTGTGACCTGTTTATTTCCGTTAGAGACCCAAGTGTTACCACAGCCCATAAGCAAACAAATGTAAAACTGTAACCTCCCAAGCGTATCATAAAAACGACAAAGTAAGGGTGGCATGAAACTGGGTACCTCATCCCGTAAAGAAAAGAAAAAAAGAAAAAACTTTAGCTATAAAATCCAGCATCCCATGAATATGTCCACAAAGTGCTGGGCGGGAGTTGACTGAGGGCCTATACTTCATTGGGAGTTGAGAGACAGTAGAAGCAGTTGAAGAAGAATTCTGGCAGGTTGAGTTGAGTTGAGTTAAGATCCGATATCACTGCACTCAGGAGATTCCCACACGCGCCCCGTCCCCTCTTCAACAACCAAAGAAGAGTCATACCACTAATCGTTCCCACCACTATCTGATTGAAAGTTCTTCTGGTATTCCCTCTGTTTTGACATTCTTCCAGAACCACTGCCATTCTCCCGCAATCTTCTTTCCACATACGGGTTCTCAATCTGTTTCATCGCCTTCTCCACCTGGACACACAGGCGCACGACCACCTCTCCCTTGTCCCTAGGTAATCTAAGATCAAGAGGTGCATTCCCTGCCAGCCTATCAGTCTGTTCATTACCCCGCACTCCCGCATGGCCAGAGCAAAATACCAATACAATTCTCACAATCTGCGACCCCAGAAGCAAGGATTGCCATTCCACGCGAAACATTCCTTTCTCCACCTTAATGTCAGGTTTCTACGACAAGCTGCCCTTTCTATTCCGGCATTTGTAAACAC